>WBMV01003059.1:0-35587 GCA_013396655.1 Campylorhamphus procurvoides | reverse complement strand
TCTGATCTAGTGGAAGGTGTCCCTGTCCATGGCAGGAGAGTTGGGGCTAGATGATCTTTAAGGTCCCTTGCAATCCAGACTATTCTATGATTCTATTTTTATCCTTATGCCTGGATCAGCAAGTGAGCTCAGGCACCTAAAAGAGAACACCAAATCACCACTCAAATCAAAATGACACTAAAAAATAGGTTTTACCTAGCTACTCAGAGACAGGATTCAAGTCTTGCTTTACCTGACTTTTCAAGTTATAATAACATGGGTAAATTTGCAGCCACAGCAACCTAAGTATGTTACCCATTCATTTTTAACCATTCTTCCAGCCCATACTTGCCCTGTAAACTATTACTGTTAAAGCTCTGTGACTTTGTGGTATTTTGCTTGTCCAAAATAAGCAAGCAGAAGTTGCTCAAGAAAACTCAATCAAATCAGAAGTCACTGTAGTAAAATGTTACCTCTGTGTGAAAAAGTTCTATCCATTCTGTGAGGTTTTTTTATCAAATTTGATAATTTTAGCAAGAACACTGTGGTTGAAGGCAGCATTTACTGAGTTTATGAACTAAATTCTTACTGAACAAAAGTGGTCAGAATACATTAAGTAATTTTCCAAAGAGTACTTACTGAAGATTGTGATTTGGGCTGTTTGTTGGACCTGTAAACATAAAACAAACAAACATTGCTGGCAAGTTCAGCTCAAGGACAACATCATAAAAAAGTCAATAGCAGTCTACAGGAAACTGTCTCTTTAAGGAAGGTTTGTCTCAAGATTCAAACAAAACCCTCTGCATTCCTGCACATAATTATACATTGCTATTTTCAAAGCCACAAATAAAAATCAGATGAATGCACTGTCTGCTCAGGCAACCACTTAAGTGGACTAAATTTTTATAAGAAAATATCTTCCAGCATAATAAACACAGACTGTTAAAAAGACAAGGTGTTATCTTGACACATCACTTACCTTTCAATAAGCCTCACGTCAGACTTATTATCAGAGTTTATGGTGTTGCAAGGAGATACTCAACATTCGTCACAGCAGGAACAAGGTTCAATACCTAGCACTTAGTGAATCACTACAAACTAAACTGTGTAGTCAACTATTTACATTGAAAAATTAGAACACATTATTAGAAAAATATGCCTAGATTTTTTTTCCCATTGCTCCAGAAGCAAACTAAATAAAAGCTTGGGTTCTGGGCTGTAAGATTAAGTCTCCAAAATTCAAAATAAGTACGTCTAGAAAGGTGTGGTGTACCTTTACCTGTTGGAGGCCAGGTTTCACGCAGCAGTACTGAAGTGGTATTTCACAAGGTTGGGCACAGCACTATGAATATAACATAGAGAACTGCTTCTCATTCTTCTCTTCAGTTTGTTTTTTTTTACAGACTGAGTTGAGCAGCAAAGTGAAAACTCCAGGCAATGAAATGCTGCCTTTTTGTATTTTACACTGGCACTTCTATGATTTTTTTTTTCTCTATGTATTTACAGAACTTTACATCTGTATTTACTTTCTTTTATTACCAGTAAAGGGGTATCAAGTTCAACCGAGAAGTTCTGTACTGGAAGAGAGGCCTTAGGCCATGATTTTATGTATTTTCTTTTGTGTTGAGAATTCTTCTTAATACATCAAACTGATTTCTCCTTATGCTATTGGGAAAACTAATACCTACTCTATAAAGCAGAATGAGTAATTATGAAAGGTAGGAACTTACCAAGCCTGACAAACAACACTCCTGTTGCAGTTATTGTCTTCATCCCATTTGAAGCCACGCACTGGTAGTACCCCGTATCTGTGGTATCCAAATCCTGGATTCTCAGACGTGAACCATACTCTGTTTTTCTGATGATGATTCGCCTTGGCTCCTGAACCACTGGAGCATCATTTTTTAGCCATCTGACATTCGGAGATGGATTTCCTGCTACCTTGCAGTGGAGGATTGCTGTTTGCCCCTGGACTACTGTGATATTGTTTACTGGTTCCAGAAAGGTCAGGAAATAACCTAAGAGGATAAAAGGTCATAAAAGATCAAACTTAACTTGGGTTGCAATAAAAGTCTGCCCAAAGCCATTTTAGTAAGAGAGAATCTTGGAAACAGCTTCAGTTTTATTTCAGGCACATACTAAAAAGAATGCAGTTCACTGCCCTAGGGACACCATAGCATCACACTCCAATTTGTCTTTCATGATCAGCTTCATGTTGGTCTATAGGTAGGGATGCAGATTAGCAGGTCAAGCACGAACTGATACCATTAAAATCCTAATTCCCTTTGTGGATAGCTAATTTAAAGCAGTAATGACTTCTTTACATCTGACATGCTAAAATACTTACATCCCAACATATATCTAATGCTATTCTGTTCTAACAGCAAAATTCACCCTTATTCTTTAAAAGACTAATCCCAAATGTAACCCTATATTGGAATTTTATTGTAACTTTACCAGTTAATCTTCTTACATGATCATAGATTTGTCTTTAAAATAACTACCACTAGACAAGTTAGTTTTAGATACTAATTTAACTTGCCAGTTTCTCAAGAAGAGCTTAAAATTAGTCTGATTTGCACAGTTCTGTATTATGATTAAATTTTAAAGATGATATGTCTTACATTCAATTTAAAGAAATGATGTCTCAATTGCATAAGTAACCTGTGATATAGACAGGACTTTTAAATTGATTATAGATTGTAATTTTTTCACACCAAGTTCAAAAATAGTGATTAAATTGGACAAAGAGAGGTCTGTATCGATATTGTGTGATAAAATTTCAGGGGCTTAGTTTTGTAAGTGGAAACTAAAAGTAGTAATTTGTGGTTCATTGAAAGCAAAGGGCTTGTCAAGAAGCACATAGGCTGTACTGGTGATCTCAAGTAGCAAAAAAAAAAAAAAAGAAAGAATTGATGTAGAACACTGTCAAAACTTGACAATCAAATCTTTGTTAGGTTATTATTTTTAAATTTAATTTGGTCCTGCAAAGGAGTGCTGCAACTGACACACATCACACATTGACAGCTTGAAAGCATGTAATTCCACTGGAACAATAATGTGATTGTCAAAACAGGTAAGAAAAGTATCTAGTTGTCATGCTCATATGTTTGTTTTGGTGATTTTATACCATCTAGACATAAAGCATCAGCAATACTTCAAATTATGTTACATTTTTATGTCAGATGGATCCAAATATCAAATAAGTCTGATGTGTCAATAACTCCACATGTGCCATTTCCTGTCAGTAAGATTATTTTACTTCAAGTTAGTTTAATTAAGAAATAGTGCATTACTGTGCAGGAATTTAGCACCCGTAACACAATGGTCAATATCTGCGGTCGAAAACAAGAAAATTGATGCTGTGCTTTGATTTATGTGCAACAGGAGCATGAAAATCAGTTCCCCTGTAATGGCTAGGTGTACCACTGGAGAGAGGAGCAGTAGAAACCTCAGAATATAATGAACTTGCAAAACCAGATTTTTCTGGAAAATTGGATTTTCCTGCTTATTACATTGTTCTCTAACACTGGCTTCTCAAAATAAATCCCATTTTAATTAATAATATGAAAATATAATGCAGGCAAGTGTAAATTTAAATTGAAAATTAAGTAAATCCAAATGTATGTAAATTCTCCCCATCATATTGAAAACTTATAGGAAAATAATTCTATTATCCTTTCTCATCATAAAATAATAAATTATTCTCTATGTAATTTTTTATTAGTTTTCCTTATTGTTAATCTACAAATCTTTAGCAGACTTACAAACATTTTGTCGTTTTGTCAGAACACAAAAGTTATTTGTTTTCAAACACTCATATAAAAAGGAGAAAAAGTTTACTAATATTTCGAGCAATATCACACCACAACAATGTCATTTGTTGCAGTTTCCAGGTATATTTCATTATCAAAGAATTAAAATTAGTATGATGACATTCTGGTAGGGAACAGAAAAACAGTAAATTATTTTGGTATAGAAAATGGAAGGATTTGATTAAAACTTCTACTTAAGGCAATATTTTATATATAAACATTTTTAGGAGCAAGAAAGAAAGCAGGATCAATCCTACCGCAAGTAAGAAAAGGATTCTCTCTGGCTATTTCACTCTTAGTTTGTTATTTATTGAGTAAAACAATGTATTTTCTTGCTTTTTCATAATCTGTATGTAGTTTATTCTCATCAGTAGCACTGAGTTCCTGGACTGCATCCATAGGGGCATTATTAGTAGAGAGAGAGAGAGAAGCAACAATCCCATCTACTTAGTGCTGGTCAGGCCACGCCTGGAGTATTATGTCCAGTTCAGGTCCCCAAAATTCAAGAATGACAAAGGAAGACAAGAGAGGGTCCACAGGAGGGCTGTCAAGATGATGAAAAGGCTGTAGAACCTGTCCTATGAGAAAAGACTTGAAGCAGTTAAGTCTCTTCTCCAGGGAGAAGAGAAGGGTCAGGGGAGATAACATCAGTTTTCCAGTACTTAAGAAGCATTTAGAAAGAGAATTGAGACTTTCTTCACAAAGAACTAACTATATGGAGAAGACAAAGGGCAAAAGTGCAAGTAGCATCAGGAGATATTTAATTTCAGTAGAACCAAGACATTTTTTGTAGGGAGAACAATCATTCTCTGGGAATCTGACTCCCCAGAGATGTGGTGGAGTCCCCATCTCAAGAGCTTTTCAAGAAGTGATTGGACAGAATGCTCAATCATTTTGTCTAGGTTTTCTTTCAACCAAAAGGTTGGATCAGATGATCTTTTGAGGTACCTCCGAACCTGGGATGTTCTGTAGTTCTGTGGGTCTGTGATTCAGCAATCATGGGGACAGCCTGAATGTGCTCATACAAGGGAGGCAAAATAGATGGTTTAAGGCTTTTTTGAGAAGGTGTACCACCTTTTAGCATGGAGCCAGCACAGAGGTACATTCATCTGGCTCAGTGATGCTTCTTATTCCTAAGAAATGGAAGAGGCAGAGAAGATGCTGTCTAAAAGGAAGGGCCACTTTAAGTGCTGTAAGCTGACAGCACAGGATTGTGGTTTTTCTGTCTCTTCAATATACTTTTTGTTCTTCACACACAAGTTCATAAAAGGTCTATGCTGTTATTATGCCATTGGTCATCTTTTGTGCCACGCTCAGCTTACTCACTTACCACTATTTCACTTTTTCTGATTTAAAATGAGCTGGGTTGAGCCTTCATTTTGGGATAGTCATGGATAGTACATTCAGATAAATTTGGACGAAAACAGAGAGTAAATTTACTTATTAGGACTTATTAACTAATGGTTACATCTATGTTAGACCTTTCTGTTTTACTAATTAAACCAGAGGCACCATAGGATATAATTAGATGTATACTTTTTAAGCCATCCAAAGTATTTCATATGAATCTATGAATCTGATCCTATTAAAATCTAGGACAAAACTATTACCACCAGAAACAATGCCAAAGATTTATAAATTAATTTAGACCCAGTATGATTAGATAGGTTTCCCCCGAAGTCAGTGTAACTGCAACCATTTCCTGCAGGTCAGACTTTGACTTTAGTTCATGATTTCTCCTGACAATTTTACAGGTATTTTCTACAGTGTTTTATTCTACAGTGTTTTACTCTACCTTGGTATTATAAACCAAGTAATAAATATTTGAACCTACTGAGCTTTGAAGCATTTGTGTTACCCAAAGTTCTCCAGAGCAGCTTAGGAGCAGTAACTCACTGCCCATACTCTGCCTCTGTCCATATTCTGAAGTGCACACTTTCTATTTTGCTAGTTTCATTTCCTCTCTGAGAAATGATGCTGAAGTTTGATGTTTATATACTCACTGATTCTGAAGTAATCATATGACAGAGAGAGCAGCCATTTGATGAGCTGCTCTGTTATTTGGTGTCCACTTTAGATAGCCCATAATTGCAATTCTTTCAAACTATGTGGAAAATATGACCAACCATGTTCTTAGGAATGTTTTCTTTATTTAATCTGTGGTGATAACTAGCAATTACCTTTTCATGATGTACGTCACACCAAAAAAAAGTGTAGATGCCCATTTGATGCCATGGTTAGGGGAAAAAACAAATTTTCCCAGGACAAACTAGGACCTCAATAATGTGCAAAATGATTTTTTCCAATGTAGCTTTTTTTTTTCTCATAATAAATCTTAATTTGGAGAGGTATGAAGAAAAATGAAAAGTGAATGCACTAGAACTCGTATTTAACTTGTGTCCTATATTTTGTGTTGAATATCAGTCAACTAGAATTTTTTAAACTTGAAAAAAATCGTTGATCTATTTTAATTCTAACATAATTTTGAAACAAAGAATAAATAGTCTCTAGAAAATCCTTTCTGTCTGTTACATATTGTGAAACTTGTAAATGTCATATGATACACAATATTTTATTTGGGAGATGGGTAACAAATAGATTTTTTACAAAAATGTGAGTATAGTGTCCAGAAATTTTCTGTGTTGCACAAATACTATTGTTACATGCTATTTTTCATACTCTAGCTTGTTTCCAAGGGTCATTAAAATGAAGGGAAATGCTTCCTTTGCCCTCAGTGGTCTTTGGCTTGGCTTAAAGTACTTCAAAAGGAAAACTATCTGCTGGACATTTCTGCATTTGCTGTAGGCAACAACGTTCTAAATTAAATTTCTCTTTTATTATGGTTTCTAACGTAGTCTACAACCAATACTAGTATTTATTTTGCTTGAACTGAGTAAAAACTGTTCTTTCAAGTAGCTATGAGAGGATAATTCAAGTTAATCTATATATTATACTATGCTATCATATTCTATGTAACCTATGAATAACATAGCTTAGAGAAATGACTGACATGAATTCCAGTAACTCTTTCATATTCTGAAAAGCCTTTGTTAGGTTGCCAGTATTTCATATTTTTAAATGGAATAAATTTGATATAAATATATCAAACAGAATCCCACAGCAAATCAAAATTAAGATGACAGGTCTATTATTCATGTTCTGGCAAGAATAGAAAAATAAACTTTTTCAGTGTGTGTCAAATCATTGTCAAGATATGCACAAGAACAGATATTAAGCTAAAAACATAAAGGGTGCAACTATCACTAAGACCTCACATGCATATTATATTTCTTACTTTTATTTACATTATTCTGGCACTTACATGTCCAAGTTATTGGCTCAAACCATATGTGCTATTCTTGGCATAAACACAATATGAAAAGATTACTCTGCTTCTGTTATTTTAAGGTTTTAACTGTGATTTTGAAGTTCATTCTAAAAAAATATTCTAAACATCTTTAGTCACTTTAGATGAAGTCAATTCTGGCCTTAGTTGCTTTCAGTTGGAGTTTCAGTTTCTGTTCATTTTTTTATTGTTGCTACTCCTTTTTCCCTATATGATTTTAAAAATAATTACACATTCATGATTTTAAAATGAGCTTTAAGATGGCATCCATTAATAGCATTTAGTAGAAGTTTTACCTAAGAACTTTAAAATCATTTGTAAATTTGAAATCTCATGAGATGGCATGATATCATCAACCTTATTTTGCAAATGAGGAAACTAAAGCAAGGGATGTTTAAGTGACTTCCCAAACTTGCACACGGACGAAGTGGCAATATCTGTAATACTGTACTGAGTTTCACATCTTTCTGTGTTCCTGAGATAATCATTCATTTTGGCTCTTATCCAAGTTGATTCACCTTTCTTTCTGCATTGCACAAGGGAAACAAACACTGAATATCTAATTTCTGAGAAAAAGAAAGGAAAATTTGAGTCATAAATTGCTAGATACCTGAATATACAACTGCCTTTTTAGACCAAGTGGTAACAATTACATATATGTTTTTATCACGCTTTAGAATACTTATTTCTTCAAAAGACAAAGACATTTAATTAACTTCATCCAACAGCCCAAAAGCCCGTAAAGCCACCAGCCACATAGCATATCACAACTTACAGGAGTCTTGGCTTTAGATATTCAAAATTTAAAATCAAGTGTTTTTAAAAAAGGACAAATACTTTTTGTCTGCATAACTGCATAAAATGCAAATAATTTTCAGATTCATGGCACAAAACTTCCCAGTCTCAAAACCCCTGTAATGATATGTATATTACAATTTGTGTTAAAACCAATGTGGGATTTTCTTTTCCCTAAGCCCCCTTGCTTTTCTTATCCAACAGAAAAGATTTTGGGAGAAATATTTTAAGTAATTAAACTAACAATATTTCCATTACATGCAAAGTCATAATTCCCTAGAATAAGACATTCTTTTTTTCACCTAGGATGCATCGTTTAGTTTATGGAATGTCTGATTATTAACCTGAAGAAGAAAACACTGTCCAAAAATTTATTGTGTTATGGATACAGTACTAAGTATAAAGTGTTCACAGAATTGACAGATAATCTATAAGGAATATAAAAGAGTTGTAGAGTGCTCTGGGCTTATAAAAGAACTGAAGACTATAATAAGAGAAAACATACAAGAAAGTTGCTGAAATTCAAAGCATTTCTTTCTAGAAGTATGTATAATAACATTGCTCTAAGTTCGAGAGTTTAGGGGACATGCATGACACCGTAACACCTTGGCACACGGTGCCGAGTCCAGTAAAGTGACTCTTTCCATGAGTAAATCAGAACTGGAAATACACTGAGAAACAGGAGTGTAAATGAAAGTCTAAGACTCATGATTTCTTGCACTGAACATTTTTCCAAATAAAAAATAGTCTTCCCAGTTCTTCACCCCTCTGCTTTCTTTAACCACAATATGAAGATAAGCAATTTACAATATACTGGAGCCGGGTTAGAAAATGGAATAGATGTAGTCAGGTCTCCCAGAATACATATGAGTAGTTAAGGAAATTACACTGTTACATACTGCCACATAACATTTCCAGATAAACTGATATCTTTACAGATATCAATTTAATTGAATTTGCATCTCATCTTCCATATGGTTTTTTTATCTCAACATATAAAAATGCACTCAGAAGCATGTAAAATTGATTTAGTTCACATGCCCTTGAAATTTCCTTGGGGACAAAGAACGAAAATCTGCCAGTCCAGAAATGAAGCAGAATTAGCACTGAAATACTCTCACAGTGTGCACATTATCTCCTCCTCCAAAGTCTGTGAGCTCAAGGTCTCTTACTAGCAAAAGGAAAACTATTTTAGAATAATAATTTCTCATACTTGAAGGACTGAAGATCTCATCTAGCTCAGGAATCCAATTCTATGGGGTGGAATGGTTTTGTTTCTTGTTTTTCAAACTCTCAGATAAGAATATGAATAGGCAAGTCCCACCCATCCTAGGCTACTGCCCATTCAAGAGCAGATCTAAGGGAGGGCACAAATAGCGCAGTTAGAATCTGGACTGCTTTTTGGGTCACCAGTCACATAGATAAAAAGACTTGACTTTTATAGTACATACAACTGGTTCCCAACAGGTTACCTTATGTCAAGTCAAAGCAACAAGAATAGTCCAGTAAAAAATTAGATTTATCATGTAGGTATCTCTTGAACCAAATTAAGATCCTAGGCAGACTTGTGCAGAAATCACAGTTATGGTCAGAGGCTTGAGACACCACGTCTCCTGGAGCAACCCCACTCACTAAATGGCTCTGCTATTGCAGACTGCCCTTGCTCATGCATTTCTTTAACTGTTAAAGTGTATTACTCAAACATCCTTACCAATATACATCATTTATCATGTGAAGATGCATCCTTGAAGATCCACCAACACTATTCATCGCCAAGAAAACCCTTACTTTTCACCTTGTTCCACAACTCTTGCATTTATTTGTGATTAACAGATATGTTCTTTCTCTCCCCTGGGATTCAGAAAGGAAAGCTCCCTGCTTGCCTTGCTCAGGCTGACCCACTGCTGCAGTGAGAGAGATAGAGAACATCATTCCATCCCCAGCATCACCTCCTTCCACATTATCATTGGCAGGAAAAGGTGGCTGAGTATGGGAAGGTCATCAGAGAAGACAGGGCAGGCAGTAGGTCTGGGTATTTACAAAGGAGCAGAAAATGTTCTGCCTCTTGAGCTGGGGAAAAAGATGTTTTAGAATCCAGGGAGAGTTTGTTAGAGTGTTTATTGCAAAACAGAAAGACAGTAAGCAATGCTTACTTGAAAAGAAGATTGGGGAAATTATCATCTTTGAAAAGACTGACTAGACTGGAAGGCAAATTGTGTTGAAACCTTTTGTTTTTATTCCAAGGAAGACCTAATTTCTTCTACAGCAAATGTTCGGTGTCCTGTTCTGGTTTTCAGTGAACCATTGCTCAGATGCAATGCTCTTCTGGTCTTTCACATGCTCACTTAAAGGAAACAGGGGAAGGTGAATTCTCCTCAAAGCCCTGGCCAAGTCATGGTTCCTTCTCATCAACTACCAGAAGGCTAGCCTCACTTGCAGAAAGAGTCTTGTGACTTTTTTTAAGTGCACATTATTAATAATACCTTGCTTAACCTGGCTACTTCTTTTGGGACAGAACCATTTTTCAGGACTTCTGGAGGATTCTGGAGAAGAGGATGACTAATATATTGGTATTTCTAAAGTGGCTTTACATTTGGGTATTAAAGCCTGTTATTTGCAGACCTATTTTGGATCTATTCTAAAAGAAGAAAAAAGAAAAAAAAGAGGCTACAAGCAAAGCAGAATAACTAAAGATTTCTTACGGAAGGAAAGAAGGTTGATGTGATGGAAGAAGTTGAAGAACTCTTTCTAATGGTCTTAGTAGTATGCAAAACTTTGAAGTAGAACTGTCCAATGGTTTTTTTTGAAACAAAACCTACTACCTTACTATGACACGGGAAAACATTGGTTAACATTTCAACTAAAGCAAAAAATTTCAACTAAGGTTTTATCCCTTGCCTGGAGAATTTTGTAGCCATGGAAATAAAACGGGAGCAAAATGAGGCCATTTCCAGACCAGGCTCAAAATAACTGATTCTATACCAATAAATCATCTAAGAACAAGTGTCTTTGTTTTTTGGCCTCGGGGGTGGGGGGGTTGGGGGAAGGGGGGGGAGATGTGGAGGGGTTTTGTTGAATTTTTTTTTTTTTGGTTGGGTTGGGTTTTTGGGGGTTTAGGGGGGGGTTCGTTTTTTGGATTTTTGTTGGGTTTTTTTCCTGAAGAAAATACAAAATCCTTATGATGCAGAAATGTTTGAGATGTGATTAATTACTTCCTCAGACAGGTATTGCCTGTGGCTCTGCAAAAGAAGGAAATAACTTCTACTTCTTTCTCAGCAAGAATTTGACCAAGCACTGTCACAGAAAAAAAAAAATTCTTTTATGTCTGTATCCTTAAAACCTCAGACATAACAAAAGAGAAAAGTGGGGCCAACTTGCCAAGTAAACAAGCTTGTCAGATGCAGTTAAAGATTAATCATGGACCTTTTTCTATTTAAAGTAGTGGGGTAAATGTGTGTGAATAAAACAATTGGTAATATACAGTGCTCCTGACAGGAAAGACTATTAATGAGAATTTTTCCCATAGTAGATGAAAAATTTTAATCCTCTAAAATAATTTGTCAGCTTCAGAAAGTGGAAAAGAGTTGACAAAAGCAGTACATCAGGTCTTCTTCACAAATAGGAGAGACACAGTCCCCCACTGAAAATCAGTAGCAAGGTAGTTTCAGATATGCAAACATAAACACATCTTTTTCTTAACCATTTAAGGACAAAATTTAAAAGAAGATTCTGTAAAAATCTTCTAATACTCATTGTTAGGGTAAGAAATCTAACTAGTATTCAAGTGAAGAATAATCAGGATTGTATGATATTGAGTATCTATGAGAAAAAAGACTATATTCCAAAGAAGACTCACAAATGTTCCTCTGAAAGAGAAACTACAAGAATAACATCTGAGAAGCAGCACAGAGCTTCCTAGACTTCAACATGTGCTCATCGAGCAATGCTAACATGATTACCTGACATTTTTACTAAGCATAAGAGTTGACATTACTATTACATACAGTGCATCCATAAAAAGGATGCAAGTCAGTACTACAAGTGAGGAAACCTTGTTCTTCAGGTAGAACACTGAAAGTGTCCTGCACCATATTGCAATTGAAATCACAATTTGCAGTAAATATGTGCATTTTCAGATCCAAGAATAGCATTTGGATCCACAGTTTTAAGTGATAAAGTATCATAAAAATGATAAAGTATCATGAAATTTATAAGTTACTAGGAATCCTGACATAACAGTCAGATTAAAAAAAACCCAATGAACACCAATGCCCAGAGCTACTTAAAAAGTAAGTATTCTTCTCTTGTCATGGGCTAGATGTAATTACTTCAATGCAAGATATTTAAAGATACCAATACTTAAGATCTGTCTATGGATGCCAAGTATGGCACTGTACAAAGTTAAATCAATTTCATGGCAATAATGCAAAATAAAATATACTAGGAAATTAAGTAATAATAGCCCAGTCTGTTTGGATCAAACATCTAATCACTCTGTTTGGGAGGACTCAACATTCTTAAAAATTAATTTTTAGTGACTCCTTTAACCTTGCATCTCCTGCTTAGAATCAGAAGTATTAAATAATACCAGTTTGCCTTTCTTACAGACTTGTATTAACAGGTAAATCAAGGGAACATATGACAACAGGATTTTGATGGTTCTTTCCAAAGTATGTTTATATTTAAGCAGGATGAAGAAAAAACCTATGTTTTACCTTTAGGTGTTGGAATTGGTCTCTCAAGTCCATCACCATGACCTAAGGGGTCATTTGAATCTGGAATTTCCATTTCACCTAGGACACAAAAAAAAGATTTTGTTTAATTGAGGTTCTGAGTTGATCTTTCAGTTAAACAGCATTACAACAGTGAGTTCAGCAAACTCACTCTGCTCAGATCCTGTTCCCAGAGGAACACACAGGAAACACGCACTAACAAGGTCAGGATTTATCCACTCTAGATTAGAAAACTTTGAAATAATTTACTTTGTGGATTTGTGTTTGGCAAATATGAACAGTATTAAAAACTACTTTCCAGTTCTTAACAGAATAAAATTCACAGAAGTTTACAAAGAATGCGAACATTTCCTGTAAGTAATATTGGCTTAGAAAATTAAGCAGTACCTGAGCTGTATTGTCTCAGTTGCAAAATGACATAAGTTTACCTTTGAAGTTACTTTACAGTAATTCAGAGTCTGACTCCAGAGTCCAGACTCATCATTGTTGCAGACTTTCTTATCCTATTCTCAGCCTCATCCCTAAAAGATATTTTCCACAAATGAAAATATAATAACTGTCACACATTTCAAAGCATGAGGAAAGGGATAGATATCTTCTGTCTGTCCTCCTTGTTTGTGTCTCACATATTACAACAAGTTAGCAGACAGTACATTCATGTTCCTTTGCATTTTCAGGTCTTGCTAAACCCTGACTGTTTTAAATCAGGAGTTGACCTGTCTGCTCACCCTTTTGAAAATACAATGTTGCAAGGAACAGAGCTGAATTTCTATATCAGATAAAGCTGTAGATGTGTTTTAACAAAACTAACTTCTAAAATTACTTTTTTTTTATTTTCTCATTTACATTTAATTGTCAAAATTCCTTACAAGTTTGGCACAACACCAAGAGAACATGAATATCTAAGGTCATCAGGTTCTAAACTGAAAGATCTGCGGTTTGCAGATCTGTTAGGACATCCACTGCATCATTTAACGTAAAATGAAACTAGAAAAAAGGCTCTTTTTGCCCCCATTTTCTTGCAATTACACTTTCTTCAAATTACATCCTACAACACTATTCTGACAGGGAAGAAATACAGGTAACCCCATCCCTATCTTCCACCACATTATGAAATAAGAAAATAACTGAGACTTCTTTTTCCCCCCCCTTTATATTTGACACATTATTTGGGAACAGATTTAGCTAACTTGCCTCTAAATGTACATGGTGAAACACAGAAATCAGAGACATTGTCTAGAACAGGCTGGGTCTGAAAGTATTTATTCTGGCACAATCCTGCCACCTTGTCACTATCTCATTTCTCCCTTCATCTCCTACTGTTTGAGGTTCCTTACCTGACGATAGTTCAGATTCCACATGATTTGTGCACTCATTCCCAGAGACCTCAATTAGAGTGGTGTTGTGCTCTTGGTTACACACTCTTTCAAACTGGAACATCTAAAGCTTGGGCAGACATCATCTTCTGCCACTCCTAGCACTGACCAATGGAATTGATAGATAGTATTAATCACAGACTGAAAGGAGAAATGGAAATGGGTGGCCAAACGGATGGCATCTTAAATTGCCAGTATAAATCCCACTGCAGTGTGTCTTTGTACCCATGAGGGCATGGTACAAACATCGTGCCTGACTTTTAACTGTACAGAAGTTTTGTTGATTTGTTTGATTCAGGGTGAAACAGTGAATGCATGATAGGCATATTCTGTCAAATTTCAGCAGGGGTACAACACATCTTGGTCTTCCCAAGGGGTAGCAAGGTGAGTTCACCTCTTGCTCCTGCTCCTCTAGGTCACACATTAGGTTTAGAATGGGACAGCAGCATTTACTGGTCATAAGGAAGATAAATCCAATATGAGACAATCAAGTAAAAAGAAGAGTGGGAAAACCAATTTGCTTTTAGACCACAAGTACCCACACTTAGCTTATTCTGGTGAACATAATCCACCAGTATCCACAGGATGGAGCAGAAGCCCGTTCTTAGGGACACTTGGTTCCTTAGCACTCTGCTCTCTAGCCTCCAGACTACCCAAGATCTGAGAGGCACTTTTGGTTCAATACCATATGTTCAACTTCATAATAGTTGTTCCATTTCTTCAGGAATTTAGCGGTACTTAAAATAGAAGAAGAGTTTGGAAGTTCAGATAAATGAGCACAGAATGTTTTTCTCTCTCATCCGTCCTTCCCAGTCTCATCTCTCTTAAGCTCTTCAAAACAAAATTGGAATGAAACAAAAGTATTTGCTGATCTGAAAAAGTCTCAGTAATAGTTTTGTGTTATTCACTCTTGTACTTAATATGTTTCTATCTGGAAAAAACATTGATTTTTGGATGTCCTTTACTAGAGAACAATTACAAAGCATAGACATCACCTATTATCAAAGTCTCCAGAACTAAGCAAAGTTAAAAATAAAAATCCTGTCTGTACTTTGTAAATTATAAATACAAGCCAGATCTGTCACTTAAACTAGCTTTTATGAAAGAAACATGTATATCCCATTTCCACCATATTCATGAGAAATTCCAAGATTTAATCCCAAAGTTTCTGTACCATAACTTAAAAAACCAAAAAGTTACTATCAATATGAAAATTTTTTTACACCATAAATGTTTC
Organism: Campylorhamphus procurvoides; assembly: GCA_013396655.1. Lineage (NCBI taxonomy): Eukaryota > Metazoa > Chordata > Aves > Passeriformes > Dendrocolaptidae > Campylorhamphus > Campylorhamphus procurvoides. The sequence continues at coordinate 20,306 of WBMV01003059.1, read as the reverse complement.
TGTACAAGATAACCAACAAGTCACTACAACAAAATAAAACCTTTTCCTCTTGCACTAAACAGGATTAAAAAAATTTCAAAGTCAAGAACTTAAAGGAAGAAGTTGAGTATTCCTGTAGAATACTATTCTCAATGCTTTCCGATTTTGCATTACTTAGTATGCTTTTCCTGCCATGAGTGAATCCATGATGTTTACCTGAGCGACTAATAATTCCTGTAGTTTTTTCTTTGATTTTCCTCACTGCAGTACAGATGCATCCCTGATCAAGTGCCATCACCAACTTTCTTAAGTCTTGTTTGAAAAACTCTACACAGCCCTGCTCCTGTCCACACCTGATTTTTAACTTATTCCCCTTTCCCACTTTGTTAGACCAGTATTTCCATAAGGGTATCTCATTTTGCTTTTATTCTTTCTACTTACGGTATCTCTTCCTGGAAAAATATTTATGAGCTGACCCACTGCCTGAAGGGTTAAAAATCCACAAAGTAACTTTATAGGTGTCCAACTTTCACTGTCAGACTTGATCAGTGCTAGAAAAGATATAATTGTTCATTAAATTGATTTTAGATACCACAAGGATATGAGATTGTCACATCCTTTTATATCTGTAACACATATGGCATTGTCATACAATGCTAAGAAGAAAGGTAGAGTTGCAAAACACAATACTGGCAGAATAACAGCAACTCACTGTTGTCTTTAAAAGCTGATAAGAAGAGAAGTGCTCAATATTTGAATCTTAGACATGATATTACTAGCTCACATTGGTAATAAGTATGCTCTCATACACTAAGAACATTCAACAATGTCTACTGTTGAAGCTCTCTCATCTCAAAAAGGGTACAGAAGAGTTGGAAGAGTTTCAGAGAGGAACAGTGAGAATAATTAGTTATAGACTAGTCTCAGTACAGCTGCTCTGAGAAGGAGATGTCTGAGTCCAATGACAGTAAAGGTGTATGGATTCAGGAGAGTCTTAGAGTGAGGGTACCTATCTCTCAATAAAAGAAATGGCAGTGTTAGAAAAAACAGCAACAACCAATTTCAGACCAGAGCTAAAATAAGGTAAAGTTTTCTCTGACAAGATGTAGTTAGACTGAGGGCAGAGTTCACATCGGCTACAGGTGAGACAGGGCAAGGTCACCCACAGCTAAGGATTTCACAGAAATCCTATGCGGCCAAGGAAGTCCATGAATTTAAAATAGCTGGAGGCTAGACAAATACCCAGCACAGAGTAGCACTGTGTTCCTAGACCTCTTCTTACACTTTTATTTCACCTCATCCTTTTTGTTGCCATCAGAACCAAGACACAGCATTACACAGAACTCTCATAAGCTCCCGTATGGTTACTCTTACACTTTTCACTTGCCTGTGTTCTCTGCTCTGACATTAAATGTACCATACCTTATTTCTGAAGACCCACTTCTTCAATTTACATTTGCAGTGATAAAGTGAGGTAGAAAAGATCATGAGTACCTTGTCCTCCTTGCACATTGCAAGACCAGAAAAGACTTCAATAGAACCAGAACTCAACCTGAATGCCACCTGGCATTATGCAACAATGTGTGTGGCAGACGTGCCTCATGTAGATAATCAGGAATAACCCTCTTTTCAGAACACACAATCAAGTAAAATGCAGATGCTGTAAATAGTAACTCTTTTAAACTGCTCACCCACTCAAAGATATTTCTTAACTTTTCAGGGTGATGCCTTAGGATTTTCATGAATTTGTCGATTTTTATACTTCCAGGTAGTTTCTCACATATAGAGCAGCTAGCAACCTCTAACCCTGTCCTAGCTGTCTTAAGGGTCAGATAATAGCTGGAACACCATGCCTGGGAAACATGTACCAGAGCTAAGACAATTAGATACCATGTTAGTCAAAACAAAAAAGCAAAGCCCATCAACCTTGGAGAAGCTCAAATAAGAGAAAGTGGCATGAAGTAAGGGGTCTTAAGACCTCCAACTCAATTCTAGGAGAGGCGTGCCATGAGGCGGAACCAAGGGAAATTCTGGGTATGGACATATCTTAGATTGGATACAACCTTTAGATATGGCAATTGAGTAGGGTTATAAAATTAGTATGCTGCCACGTAGAGGAGGCTTTTCTGCTTTCTCCAGCTCCTACACCTTGTTGACATTTCCCTCTCTCTCTCTCTCTCTCACACACACACACTCTCTCTGCTGCCTAACCTGTGGTGCCCTGTGTTCCCCCCACCCCGAAAGGGGGAGGGAGGAAGAGCTCTGATTGCAAAAGGGGGTTTTCTCTCTCTTGCTCTCCTGAGGTGGAGGAGAAGATGTTTCCCCTTCCTTGTTCTCCCAGACCGGACCTCAAGAATCTCAAGTTCTGCTTGAAGGAAGACGAGACCGGTAATGGGAGCCGGCAAGAGCTGGGGTAGCTGAGCTGCGGGGATGCAGCTGCAAAAGGGAGTTTCTCCCTGGTTTATTGTGGGCTGGGAGGTGAGCTGACTTGGGCCCAGATATTGCAAGAGTCATGTTCCCAACCTGTTGGGTGAAAAGGTTTTTCACCTGAGAGGGGCAGGTTGTTGTCCCTTGTTTGCTTCTGTAAGACATGGCAGAGTGGCTCAGGGGGTTTGGCTGGAAACAGCCGGGTATTAAATGAAAGGGATGCCTTTCAGATTAATTTACTCTGCATGTTTTGAAGCAGTGGTGCTTGGAGAAGAGCTCACATGGTATTCCTGAGGCCATGAGTTCATCCTAGCACCGGTCTTTTCTATCTGTTACTTGTCAACACGTGCTGTGCTCTTTTGTACTCTTTTATACACCTTTATATTCTGCACCCCAAAACCCTATAAGTAAAAGAATTCTTCTCTGCTTTACCCACATAAAATTGTCTTGGAAAGTTTTTTCCCCCCTTTCCCTAAGGCAACAAGGGTAATAAAGGAAACTACTTCAACTCCAAAAGAGTAACCCTATTTAAATTCATTGTTCTATATTTTTGATGCACCAAATACATTCTGTTCCTTCGACTTACTAAAGTAAATAGCAGCAATAAAATGAGTGATACAGAAAACTGTTTTCCAAACTGTATGTAAATAATTAACACTTATTTTTCTCCTGAAAATATGTGGAATATTTGCTTAATGACAAGATCCAACATAGGTAGCCCCACTGCTCTGTTTTAGGCACCAAGGACCAACAAATCCAATATCCAGTGTTATTGAGACAGGAATGCTCTTTTATACTTTTCAAAACTATATTGCCCACCTGATCACAGTATCAACTCACAGGGCATATACACCACTCATTATAAAAGACATAATTTTTTTCCTCTGAAATGGTTATGAGTTCACAGATCATTCACTACTTGAGAGGTAATTGCAATAAACAGATTCCAAAATGCTCATGGCCATAAGCAGACATCAAAACAATGCATTAATCTTCATCAAAAAGCCAGTCACAAGGAGGCAGTTACCATAATTGATACCAGGGACAAACCAAGGCCTCAGCCTCACACAGGAAGAGAAAAACAGGAGTCAGGTATTTTCAACCAGAGTGGGCCTGATTTAGAGCAGTTAAGGGTTGGCTGATGCAATATCATGCAATGTTAATAACTGTCTTTCAGTTATTGCAGAGCACAGATGAGATCTTAAAAGATGAGAAATTGCACAAACATTTCCTATTATTTATTAAAAAGAGTAAAAAAGGAGTGCCAGGGAATTATAGAGCTATCAGCTTAACTTCAATTCCTGGAAAAATAATAGAACAAAGAGGTTATTTTTAAGTATTTACGATAAAGCAGAGATGAGTAATAACCAAAGTAGAAGCCAGCATTGACTTGGCTTATGTGGATTAGAATTGAACATAAGTCAACAATCACAAGTTATTGCAAACATGACAGACTTCATAGAAGGACACATAAACAGCAGTAGTCTTCCCCATCTACTCAGACCTAGTAAAGCCCTGGACTGTTTTCTCCGATTTTTTGTATTCCATTGCAAGATAGATGAGGGTAAAACTGAAATATTGTGAGTAGCACCTTGAGGACAGTCTACCAAATATGACTAACAAAAAGAAAAAGTAATGACTACCACACCTTCTTAGTTTGAAGTAGATTAGCCATGGACTGAGAGCTAGTATTCTTCAAACACACAGGTCTCAGTGAATGAAATTTTCCATGTTGGAAGATTTGGCAACCCTTTATTTCATATGATACTGCACAGGTAAGAGCTACTTCTTCTCCCAGGATGAAACAGGATCTTTTCCAGTCCCATGACTCTGTGAGGAAAACAACCATCTTTCTACCATTGTATTTTAAATCCCAAAGTTACAAATAAATCATTCAACACTAAATATTGCACAGAGCTGCAATTAGGTAAACTGCAGATTTTTGTTCAGATATTCCTTCCACTCATCAATAATCCTGTTTCTGTAGTTGATACTATTTTCAGATTTAAACAGCAATATGCAACCTTTGCTTCCTGCAGTTGTAACCTTTTATTCAGGTTCTAACTTTCTTCCAATAACATAAAATGCCCAAACTCTCTCTCTTCAGCCTAATACCCTCTAATATTCTGTTCTTTTCTTCATAAAACTTTGTTGACCTTCTGTCAATTACTAACCTCTGGAACTCCCAAACAAAGAGCCCACTGTACCCTTTGATTCAGCTGCCAATCTGATTACTTTGGCTGGGGGAGGCAGGCTGCTTGAGTTGCTGAATTAGGGCCTTTCATTGAAATTTCTCTTTTCCAACATCTGCAGCCTCTGGCAACCAATTGCAGAAAGGGCTTGGCAGAACTGTAAAGGGTGGTGAATAGTCTACAAAAGATGCAGTTTGTAGTATAAAATCAGTGTGCCCCTTTCATAGTGATGGCAGATTAGAACCTTCACAGCACACGCTTAACTGCTGCAGCTTCACATAAAAATAGCTGAAGGTAGGGGAAATAACCTTCACTTTTTGTTGCAGTTGCTCAACTGAGCCAACTGTGAAGTCTGCACAACAGTCACTTCTTACCTTGTTATCAGTTTGCAAAGTATACTATTCACATGATAGCAGGTTAACTAGTCAATATAAATTTAATTTTGGCCATCCAAAATTCTTCAAAATTACTTTCAGCTAAATTCGTAGTGATAAAAAGTTCTCACTAGGAGACCATTAGAAGAGGAGCACACTTTTCTAAGCCTGCTCTGTTACAACACCAAAATAACATTAAATAAGTATATTTAAAGTAAAAGTAAGCCTACAAGTCACAAAACATTCAGAGAGCTGGTAGACAACACCGACTTTTTACAAAAGCCAGGGTTGAGTAATACCGAATAAATTCCCAAATTTTATAAGTATTCCTTGTTAAAGCAAACACCTTGTTTTGTTAGTAAGAATTTCCCACTCTTTAGATTTTTTTTCCTACTTTACCTAATAACTATATTGATATGTATACCATTCAGTCTGTTGCAAAATGTGGGAACTACACTAGAGAACAAAGGCAGACCCAAGGTTTATGATCTGTAGCAATAATACAGCTCCATTATTTGGACAGAAAATTTATCACTGACTTAAAATAGAACTCCAATATAAAAAAAAAAGTTAAACCTTCATTCTGCATGGTGAAGACTCATTTCTCAAACACATATTAACATAGATTCAAAATTCTATATTTTGTGTAGAAAGGCATAAAGAGGGAATCTGCATATTGCATTAATCAATGTTACTGTGAATGTTCATGTTCACAGATTGATAGAGGATAAACTAGGTCTTTGTTTTGGAAAACTAGCTGTCAAGTGCATGATGAAAAAACACTTCATAAATTTCACAGCATTCCTGCAAGACCTTCTTCATTTAATAAAAAAATCCTTATTAATCTACTATCCAACCACACTAAATCACAGTGAAAGAAATCAACTGGGCATCAGCATAGAAGTGCAGAAAAGGAATGATTCTTTTTTTTCATGCAGAGCTACAATGAACCTCCAAACAGGGGGAAAAAAAAAAAAGTACACTGAAGATGCAGTTTATCTTCTTAGCCATCAGCCAGGCACCACAACAAGTACTGTGAAGTCAGTGTGAAAAGAATGAAAAGAGGTATGTAATTTAAAATATTAATAGGGTTTTGAACGAACTTCAATGAATACCTGGATTTACTTTAACACCTCATACTGTTAAAGCATATTTTACATTAACTACACAGCTACATTTTCCATTGCACTGCCAATCTTTATCCTTTAGTTACACAAACTTCATCATAAAGCTTAGCTATTAAATACTTTCTTCTGCAACTCCTATTTGCCACTTAAAACAAGAGTTCAGAAATGTTAGCAAGACAAATCAAAGATAAAGATTTATTCAGAATTTCAGTCACAGAGGAACCCTCATAACAGCTGTCAAAACATTACAGTAAAACAAACAGTGCCCATGGCAAAGAAGATACTCATTTTAAGTCACCATTTTCAGTGCACAACTAAATTCTGAGGATGATAGACTTTGGATTACAAATTATTCTATTAATCCACAGTCAAAACACTCTGATAAAGTTATAATAAAGTCCAACTCCTCTTATTTTACAATGCAGAATGGAGAACATTCAACAGGAACTCAGCCTGCACAAAGGAATATCTAAATCCTATTTTCAATTCTTAGGACTTCCTGCAAAGTCCTGGCCAAGTCACCTTAGGCCAGATTAGAAAAGCATTTAATGCCAAGAGATGCAGACAGATGTCTACAAGGACTTCCAAAAGCATGTGGGCACCTGAATCTCATGTCTGCAGTAAATATCCCTCAATCTTTTGTACCTCAGTTGCCCAAGGGCTGAGAGGAGGAAAGGTTAGCTCCCTGAAGTGGTTTCCAGTGCAGCTGCATGAGTGTTTGAGTCAGCAGAAGGAAGGGAGCAGCATGGAAGTAAGAAGCTAAGACAAAGAAAAGGCGGCAGAGGGGTTTTTGAGGACTATGGTGATTCACACCACTACTGCTGATTGCAGAATTCTAGGCTTAAATCTGTGTCAGAGAATCCCCACAGTCACAGCAGAGCTAGTTTTGCTTCTAGTCAAGAAAAGCAAAGCATAAAACACTATTTGGAAACATATTAAGATGTAATTATGCCAATAAAACTCTTCTGAATGTTTAATAAATAAGAATTAAACCACAAATTAATTTCAATGTAATGTCTCATTTGGCCACAATGTAACTAAGTCTACTAGCTATCATAAACATAGCTTTTCTGCACAACTGTATGTTACATAGTCCACTATAATATACCAGGGAGCATATAAAAGCATTGAATCATAGGAAAAAACACAACTAATTCTGGATTTCATAGTAAGTGGTCTTTGTTGGTGGTGCATTATGATTTAAAGAAAAAAAAAAGAAAAAAGGAGAGATTGTGAGTACATTCCAAAGCTCTTCACCACCTCAGCTGTAAAATCACAGTTTAAACACAACCAACAGAGGCTCTGAACACACCTGCAGTAGCTCAAAGAACACCAAGCAACATGATAATTATCCATGGCATTATTACATGATTGATTACTTTACTGCTTCTGGCTGTGAAAACAAAACAATCTCAGCCAAAAGGTTGAAAATAATCATGATTTACGAGTATAGCACTCCATCAACTGGTACAAGCAACGATTTTCACAGTGTCCTTCTTTTCTGAAAAAAAAAAATAAAATCCAAAATCACCAGTCCTTTTTGCAGCCTTTAGCTGAAAAGTTTAAGACTCCAGCTCAGGAAAACAATCTTGGTCAGATAAACACTTGAAAATTGGCTTACTTCTAAGAACACTCTTAAAGGCTTTCCTCTATTTGATACAAAGTGACATTAATCTTCCTCAGCCTAAATGGTAAAATTAAAAGCAGCACAGATCACAACTGAGTGTAACAGAATATAGTAGAAGCTACTACTTATCCTAATGATTATTCTGACTAGATTGACAACTATGGTAGAGGAACTGCTGTAAATGTAAAAAAAGACCTTCCTATGGGTTGCTTAGTTTTCAGTCTCTAATTGTATTTCAAAACCAGGAACAGCAGCAACCTTGCGTGGCAGGGGGGCTACAGCCAGCCACCCTCCTCTCCAGAAAATAGTGAGAGAAGACAGCATGTTCATATTAATCAGAGCACTTTTTGAATTACTTATGGGTCAGTATTATAAACATCTTTCTGACAAAAAGGTTACAGTGGAGACCAAAGAATAATTAATTCTCAAACCCTAGTGCCTGATATTAATTTGAGAAAACTGGGCACAGAGGCAAAGTATTGTGTTATCAATACTTTAAGAAACCAAGGCTGGCAAGTGAGCCAGTGATAGGGCTATATTAAATAAAACCATTGATTAGGTGCTCATGTTCACAAACATCACATTTTTTAATGGCACAACTACATATAAAACTATGCTGACTCTCTGAAGCTTCCCCTAATTTAGGGGATTTGTCTCCCCTAAATCACAATAGAATGAGATTTTACAAAATTACACTGCTAAAATTATCATCAAATACTGTGTACAAAGAGAAGTAGCTGCTCACTAGTAAAAATTAGTATAGATTTTGCTCATGACAAAGAGGACATGACAGAGAGGACAAATTTCTCTTTAATATAAAGTATTTTGGTTTCTTGATCAAGAGTTTAAAATTCATACTTTTCTACTGGAAGTTCTCTTTATAATAAGTAATTAGCTATGTTTATATACACAAAAATATTAATTCCCCTCCCCTATTAAGAAGTAGAGATCATACTGATGGCTGCAGAGCACAACAGGAGAGAGAAAGTGCAGGGTGATGTGGCCAGGTAAGTCACCAGTGAGCACACCCAGCACTTCTGACCTGATCAAATATTGTTGGTGGCTAACCATCACTATGTCAGTCTGTGCATGCACGTGCACGTGGGAAAATGAGCTTCTGTGAGTAGAAAACTGAGGACAAAGTTAAGAAAGGATGTATTGGAAGTGAACACCTCATCTATATTTTAGCTACTCATAAATGTAAACCAGTTATTCTAATTTAAAGTTTCAAAGATATGTTATTCATTTGTTTTAGTAGACTTTTCTACATTTCACAGTATGGGGTAATTATTTAAATAACACGAATAATAAAATATAAGTTATATTTTTATATCTTCATTTGAGAGTAAATATCTAAAATACAAATTATTTCTGCTGACAAGCTGCTTGTCCAGTCTACATAGGAAATACCTTCTTCCTACAGCAGAATCTGCTTGACTTATTGGATTACAATTGAAGGAATACAGTAAAGTCATAGTGGTTGTCTGCTCTGAAAGAAGCTCCCATTTCTCTTTTTCCTGTTTTTTAAACTACCTTTTCTGCTGCACAGTGGAAAAATGTTCAAATGCTTAAGTGGACTTTCATGCAGTTCTTCTTTGATATTTAATTAACAGAGCTAAGCAAAACTTTTCTGAATGAAAATAGATGGGATATTATTTGCTTATGTTCTTTTCAAGAAAAATACTAAAAAAAGAGTAGAGCCCTGAGGTGAAAAACAGAGTGTGCAGAGTACTTCCAGATGTGGATACATACTGTATTCAGTGGGTGGATAGTGAAAGTAGACTGAATGAACTACATGAAGACATTGTCACTGTCCCACTGACTCTTGCATGGCCATAATGATGCACAGGAGCCCCTTTCTGAAGGCAAGGCAAGGAGCAGCTTCTCTAATCCAGCTCAGGAGAGGAGGGCACAGGCATGCATCAATCAGCAGGCAGGCTCAAGGTACTTGCCAGTTTCCACCCAATTCATCTATTTCCCCATGCCAGGATGGAATTTCCTGAGCTCCCACTATCATTCCTCATTACCCAGTTTAATAATTGTAGCTGATGAGAATCACAAAATCAGCCTTAACCATGGTATCAGTATTTTGTTGCAGCTGCAACACTCAAGGTGGTTACACTGCCATTTTAAGGAGTTCTGAAAGGAATACTTGAGTAAACTGCATTGCACTTTCAAAGCTGTATCTTCCTCATCAAAGGGCTCTGTATCTTACATGTGTAAACTTCTACTTTACAAACTACATACTTTGCCACCTTTATGTTATGGTGACGGCAGGACTGATATAGTTTTTTTCATCACATGGTCAGTGTTGGTGGTGTGTCATCAAAAATACTGTTTCTGTAAAACACTTGCTTCCATGACATGCAAGCAAGAAATAACACATGCAACCTAATTTTACATTGCAAGGTTAACTTGAGGCACTGAGCAATGACCTCAAGTTCTTATTTATCTATTGAACAAATCTTGTCAGAAGGCCATATACAACCACAGCTGAGATTTCATAGATGTGTTTTCAGAACAGTACTCACTTGAAGTGATATCCTCTTATTTTGAACAAATACAACAAAAAGCTCAAGTCTGTGAATAAACTACTGCAGACATGATCATAGATGGGAGTGGAACAAGTTGTGTGGAACCAGCAACATTTACTGCTAGAAAATTTGTTGGTTCCACCCCTGAAGTGCAAAGCACAGAAGACACCAGTGACTGCATATAACTGGCCAGGTATGCTGGTCTTAATTTCTACCATTTCTGAACCATAACACAGATTCTTCAGCTTTGGAATTGAAAAATACAGTTTTAAGGAAGAAAGATTTTCACAGTGAGAATTAAAATTGGCACATACTTCTGTTTTCATACTTTTTATTATGTTTCAGCATTTCAAAATACATATAGCAGGTATTCTGCTTAGATCAAAATGTTACTTCTATACCTGATACTTCCCTTGCAGCCACTATTTAATCAAATAATCCACTTAATCAAAGTGGACAGCTGTGGTTTCCATTACCCTTAAGCAAATACATGCACAAGTATTCCTTACTTGTGTTATACATTACCAAAAACTTTTGCAAGCGAAATCTAACCATGCCAATCTAAATGTCCTCATATCAATATTTTGTAACAAGTGCAAGAAATTGCCAATAAATTGTTCCAAGCTTATAAGCAGTTGCCTTCCTTTATATTACTTATGAACAACTTTCAAACTGTCTTACCTCCAAAGTAGAGAAAAAGAATGCTAATTCTAACAAGGAGAGGATGCTACAACCAGAATACATCTGTATAAACAACAATCAAAGCAGTCATTATAGCAGAGAATAATATTAACAAATTATGTGATTTTAGGTACTTGCAGGAATATGGGACTTCTGTTGATATTGAAGCTTCAGTGAAAGTGTCACATTTTGTGTGATGTACATGGAAACAACATTTCATAGCTGGCACTTCCTGCACAAGATAGAAAACTACTAAGCTTAACAGGCAAATTTGTAATGAGATATGCTCTTGTTTATTCTCAATACTGGATACATTTGAAACTCTGATATTAAAAAAGAAATAGAATCAAATATTTCCATCATTCATAGCACATGTATTCCAACCACTTTGCCTGTGCTATGTGAATTTCTCATGTCTGACTGGTACAGAGCCCATCAGATAACTACCAGCCTGTTCTGCGCTACTGCACAGCCTGTCATCTGCAGTATTTGGCACAGCAGCTGATTCAGAGAGGGAACTGCCAGAAATGGAGAAGAGAGCAGTTTGAGCTCACCTGGGCAACTGAGGAGCTCAGCCAAGACTAAAATTAGCCAAGCTGTAGAAGCAACACCAGCATGACTATTCAGGCAGGATGGAAAAGAGAAACTCACAATGCAAGTGATCTTTTTAGCGGTCACAGGGATGCCATCCTTAAAGCTGTCAGAGTGATCTGTCATGGTATGGGAGACCAGGAAATTTTATTACATGTGCATCAGTTTAATGAAAAAAGAGCTTTTTGTTCTCTGGTATTATCAGGCATCAATTTCTCAGCACATACCTTTTTAAAATGTTTGGGATTTTGGTTTTTTTGGGAGGCTGGGTTTTTTCTGGGGGGAGGGGTATGTGAGAATCTACAGTTTCCTATAAAAAATTCAACTACAGTCAAATTTTTAAATCTTGGTGGAGTACCTGCATTAGGTAGCATTTACTGTGTTAACTAATAATATGGAAATTTATTTTTCCTTGTATGTGTGCATGTTCTCATGCTTCAGGAAAGTATTTAGGAAATTCTGTTCAAAGCAGAAAGCAAGATGCTAATCACAACCTAACCATTAGCTGTCTGCTGTGTCACTGAAGAAAAGCATCTTAACTGGACTAGTTATTTGCATACAATGCACTTTCTCTTGGTAGGTATGAATTTAAGACTGCACTGCAAAAAAGCTTCTCTGGATCTTCCACTACATCCACTACTTACTGCCTCTCAGGCTTTCTACAAAGCAGCCAACATGAAAGAGACTGGATGATTTACAATCCAGCTCTATGAATGTAGATAAGATCTGGTCAAAGATCTAAAACAAAACAAAGCACTCTGTATTACTCTTGGAATGGATTCCCAAATATTTAAAACTACTATGACCCAGAAAGCCAACCAATTGATATATTGCCCTCGACCTTGTCATTCTTGGCTAGTCTGTTTTGCTTTGCTCTGCCTCTGTATTCTGTCTTGTGTATATTAATCTGAAATATCTAACCCCTCTCATTTGATAAAGTAAGCACTGTACAGATAATAGGTTATTAAGTGCTCTGCTCCATTACATGTCTGTCCATGGGTGTCTCCTGACTATGTAATACAGCAGAGTAGTTATTTTTTTTTTAGTTGTCACTTTTGTTAGTGTCGTAATTCAGAAGAAAAGTATCATTATAAAAGCCTATTAATATGCCACCTAAGATAATGAAAGTCATACCTAAAACATGTTCTAAAAATATTTATTTTCATTTTGTATATTTATTCAATTAAATTGCATATTATTTGTCTTTTCTCCTAATTTGAAAAAAAAAATCAGCAGCCAATTACTTTATTAATTGAAAAATAAAATTCTTTATATATTTATAAACATAACTATCTCCATTAACACTAAAAGCTAGTCAAGCTGCAGGAAATCTTATTTGTAACACAACATAAATGAACTCCATTTTCTCCTTATACTTGCCTCACTAACACATCTACTATCCTTTGTGACAGAGAGAAGCAGTAGTGAGCTTGAATGCACAAACATATCAACCTAAATATAATAAAAGCATTTTATTGTGCATATAGAAGAGACAAAATAGACTGCATTACATATATATATATATATATATTCCTCCTGTTTTCCTCCTCTCTTGATGCCCTCCCTGCAAAACCTGTGAAAGAATCTAAGTTTCACACCACACGCAGAAAATAGAAAAGAAGTCAGAATTGAGTACCTGGCACTGCAATTCTTGCACACTTACAACTGCTGACAGGAATTTGAAAAAACAATAACAGATGAAGTCCTTACTTGGCATGAAACTCTCTCTTGGAAAAGGTCTACAAAATGGCAAAAGTAAGATTAAATTACAGTGATGAAGAAGAACGTTCACAGACTGCAAAAATACCCTTTGAAGAACACATATCCTTGCCACAGCATTGCCACTCAACTTTTAGTAGTCACAGAGAGACTGAATTCATTTACCATAATCCACCTTCCAACCCACCAATTACCATGAGACAAAGGCTACTGCAAACTTTTCAGGCACTTGACTTGGCAGGAGTTTGTGAAATTACTTCATTTACAAAAGAGGTAATGTATATACAGTATTATATTACTGCAACAAGAATTCTAAGCAGATTTTAAGTGACCTTATTGGCCCAAGTCATAAAATTCTTAGCCGTAATTCTTTGCGGACTTACAATTTATGGTAAAATTCGACATAAGCAACAGCCCCTTGCTGCTATAGTTAGTAAAAAAGGCTATGGCACATTCTGATTTATTGCATTCTGGTTTCTACATTTTTAATTTATTTTTAGAAGAGATTTATAACAATGCTATTAATAGAACTCCAGCACAATATCAACAAGCAAACCAATAATTGAACTGTTTCATATGCATTTTGCATTTCAAATAATGAATCCAGCACTCAACATCAACCTTAAAGTGCTTGTGTATCAACACAAACCATTTTATCAGTTAGGGCAGTAAGTGATCCAGTTATGACAGTTCACTGTAAGTGTGTCTAGTGTGGCATAGTAAGCAAAATCATTTACTACCTTATTCAAGTATGATTGAAGTACTGTAGTTTTTCCACATTCCAGTGACTGAGCATTCAAAAGTAGATGCTTAGGTGCAGTAATGCTTAACACAGAATGATAAAGCATTTGTGTTCCAGCATTGGGAGAAACAGGCAACACTGAAGAAACAGATGGTTCCATTCCATTAATACATGACCCTCTGGCTGGTGTCATCCCCAAAATTTTGGCAGTGAGACAGCCTACACAGAAACAGGCACACTGATTTGAGATGGGATTCACCTCAAAAGGGGAAGACAGTGTTTGCTCAGGAGCTAGCAGGAGCTACTGACAGAGATTTAACTAGACATGATGGGGAAGAGGGATAATATCAGGCTTACCCTTGGCAAACTGTGGGAGGATGACGCACCAAGGGACAGATGATGCACTAGAGGGACAGAGTGCTAGAGAAGAGCCTCAGCCAGTGACTCTGAAATGTGCTGGCCACACTGGAGCACACTTAAAGTCTTCTGCAGTTGATCCATGGACTTCTAAGGTAATAGAAGTCAACAGAAAAACATGAGTGAAATATCTCCAAGAAATTCAGGGGTGTTCCTCTAAGAAGCTAACATGACCAACAGCCCAGCTGAAGTGCTTCTACACCAGTGCATGCAGCATGGGCAACAAAGAGGATGTGCTAGAAGACACTGTGATTCTAGAAAGCTATGACCTGTATGCCATCTTTGCAACTTGCTAGGACAAACCCCACGTGTGGCTATTGAATACAGCTGTTCATAAAGGACAGGAGGGGAGGAAGGACTGGAGGAGTTGCCCTTGATATCAAGAGGTGAATTGAGTGCAAAGAACTGTCTCTGAAGACCAGTCATGAGGAAGCTGAAAGATGACGGGTAAGAATCAGAGATCAAGCAACAGTGAACCTCATGGCTGGTATCACTATAAGCTACGTGATCCAGGAGAGCCTACTGATGAAGTTTTCTTGCTACAGGAAGCAACATGCTCACAGGCTCCTGTCCTGTCAGGAGACTTCAACCACCCTGACAATGGCTGGAAAAGTAGAACAGTAAGCTTTAGGCTATCCAGGAGACTCCTGGATAACTTCTTGAGCCAGGTAAGACAGCCCTACCAGAGCACATGCAATACTGGACTGGATTGTTGGGCACAAGTGGTAGTGAGGTAATTGGGGGCATCAAGATTGGAGGCATCGTGGGCTGCAGCAATCATGCATTGGTGGAGTTTGCAGACCATAAAAATATTGCAAAGGTCAGGCAAAAATAAAGACAGGGCCCTGAACTTCAGGAAGCAAAATTCCAGCTTTTCAAGTAGCTAGTCAATAAGACCTCTGGGAAACTGCCCTCAGGGACAAGGGAGGGGAACAGAGCTGACACATCTTTAAGGATGCCTTCCATAGAGTGCAAGGGCTCTCAATACCCAGGTGTAGGAAATCAGGTAAGGAAGGCAAGAGACCAGCATGGCTGAGATGGCGGGCAACTGCTAGTCAAACTAGAGGGCAGGAAGCAAATGCACAGGCAATGGAAGCATGGACAGGTATCCAGGAAAGAGTACCGGAACATAGTCCCTTTGCATGGGGGTGGGGTAAGGAAGACCAAGGAGAAGCTGGAGATGAATTTGGCAAAGGATGTAAAGGTAACAAGAAGGGCTTCTACAGGCATATGAGCCAGAAAAGGAAGGTCAAAGAAAGCACACTCCCCCCATGCCCCAGCGCCCCATACGCAATGTAACAATGAAGGGGAGAAGGCCAAGGTAGTTCACAAATTTTTTGCCTCAGTTTTCACTGTCAACCTCTCTTCCTGCACCTCTTAAGTCCATGGTCCACAACACAGAGTCTGGGGGAGTAAAAATCCCTCCCACTGTAAGAGAAGATCAGGTTTGTAACCACCTGTGACTAACCTCCTCTAATCCTCTAATCCCTTCACTCAGTAACACAGCACAGCACCTTGGTAGTTCACAACTGCTTGTGCAGTCATCCTCAGGTTAACTGGCAGGAAAGGAGGTTGTAGCCAGCTGGGGGGTCCGTTCCTCTTCCCAGGCAAGTAGCAACAGGACAAGATGACATACCCTCAAACTGCATCAGGGGAGGTTCAGGTTGGACATTAGGAAGAATTTTTTCACTGAAAGGGCTGTCAGGTATTGGAATGGACTGCCCATGGAGAGTTCAAGAAATGACTGGAAATGGCACTTAGTGCTGTGGTCTAGTTGACCTGAAAGGTTGTGCTCAATGATCTCAGAGGTCTTTTCCAATCTTAATGATTCTATGATTCTATAGACTATAGGGTTTCTGTAAATATTATGGACAAGTGTAATAAAATATAAACCATTATCTGTTTATTTAAAAAATTTCCAAGAGTAAGGGTACATTTCACCTTGTTAGGCTCTTGGTCAGTCAGCCCTCTCTCTCTTTCCATCCATCTTCCCCTCTTTTCCTCCCTCTCTCTCTCACCTTCTCCCCCACCCAAGGAAAGCTCTTAACCTTTCTCATGTTTTCACTTCACTGACTTAAGCCAAAGCACTTGCACTTACCCTAGTGAAAAGTATTAAATTTACTAACCTAAAATGTTTTGCTCTCATCAAAATTGACCAAATTTCAAAGGTGTAGTTAAGCCATCTTAGACTGTAGTTCTCTGAAGTAAGAGGTGTGTACATGATTATTTTAGAGTAGAGCAGAGGACTGACCTGCTCTCATTTATCTCCCCAGACATGTGGTCTTAAAGACTCAGTTTCAAAGGTCTTACTTCCCTGAATTCACAAAGCATAAGAAACAACACACCTTTTGGTTTATGGTCTAATTAGAAGCACACTTCTGACTCAACTAGCTTTCAGAATTAAATTAATTTCAAATCTTAACAGATGAAGAAATAAATTTCAATTAGTATTTTTTTCTCCCCTCTTCTTCTTTTCAAGTTTTATCCAGGGAAAAGATGTTTATGACCATACTAAAATGTTGACTCACTACTCATCATGCAGTAGAGCATTGTGCTTTGTTTACAGCACCGCAAAGCTTAAGGCATTTTGTGGAATTTTTGCAGCCAGATGTTGCCGAATTCAAAATTTGTACAGAGTGAAAGAAACATAACAGTCAAGCCCTGCCTTTTGGCAAAATGACAAAATAGACATACATTAAATGTCAGCTTTCTAGAGTTTACATCACTCACACCCCTCAGTCTACAAGGACCTACAAATTACAGCTGTCGAAGTTTTTGCATAACCTAAACTTTCAGCTCTAGAGAACCCTTACTTGTCTCCATTTATTTATATTCTTGGTAATGGAGTGGTTCATTATTTATACTAGCTGTTTAAACAGTAACTGGGTTGTTTTAGGAATTGTGCATTTGTGCAGAGATGAGCAGAGCATTTTATGTATCTGAGGGAAGATTCATCGACAAAGTAAGTTGAATTAAAATTGTACAATCATAAAACATTTTTCCCTAAAATCTTTTGCAATAGTTTTTGCAAGCAAACAATGAAGATTAAGTTACTTCTCACATCTACGAGTCATGTTGTTTGACTGCTAGGATTTAAGATTGTTAAATCTATAAACAGACATTGCTACATTTTCAAGTCTCCTTTCATTTTTAAAAATGTGTAGCTTTGCTCGTGTATAAACAGTTCTGGAGGCATGTTATGGAAGAGTTATTACCTACACACTAAACATTCTCCTAACTGAACTTAAAACTGAGACTGGTGCTCTGCAGACCTTTTAAAATAGAAACGGGTGAACTTTTTCAAATAGGGAGCCTTTTGATCTTGCTGATTCACAGAGTCCACAGAAGTAGCAGAGACTCTTGAATCTCTTATCTCCAGCATTTTGAATGCATGTTTCCCTTCAAAATTGATTGCATCAACAGAATTGATCATTATTTGTATGTGATTGGAAACCTTGGCAGTGTATGGATTAAAGACAGCCTGTATTAATTACATTGCAAAGTGAGCATTAACATGGGTAAGAATATGCCACATGTGTATAAATATGCACATAGTAAATATTAATGTAGATTTTCTCTTTGCAGTCCCACTCCCTCAGCATCTTTTAAGCATGTGCCTTTTAAGAGATGATCAACAATGTAGAATTTTGAGTAATTTTCTGAAAACTAGCTCAAAAAGTTATTAAAAAAAAAAGGCACTCTGGATTCCTCATTTCAGACCTTAAAAGACACTTAAAAACAAGTCAACGCTTTCATGCTAAAATACAGGCAGTGACCATGTACTCCGCACAAAGGTCAGTGTTTATGACCTTGGCGAGATGGGATTTCCATTCCTTTTAATGAGCCAAGACATCAGACTCGCGCTCTTAACTCACACAAACACAGACCCTGCCCCTGGGACAATATGTCTGTTTCTGCGGAAGCACAGAAAAGTAGCTGTGGAAAAGTAGGTGGGGTGGGGGGAAATGGGGATGGGAACTTGCATAACCAGATCAAGACAATGGCTCTGTGCTTTAGCTGATCTTCAGGCCAGAAAGGAGAGGAAGAAAGCACAAGTGAGAAGTTTTGCACTGGGAGTTGATGGTGGCAGGCCTATTCCCCAGCTCTGGGTAGCACTGCATGCATTTTAATTTCAGAGATTGGCATGTCAATAGTCCTAATCACTGAAAAATACTGGTTTTCAATTTGCTGTCTCTGGAACAATGGCTCTTGTTCACAAAGCACAGTGCAGAGAGACCTTGACAAATTAAGAGGGCAGGACAATCACCACCTATATGAAGTTCAACAAGGGAAAGTGCTGAATTCTGTGCCTGGGATGGGGCAACCCAGGATGGTCGTACAGACTGGGGAATGAGATGCTGGAAAGCAGTGCCATGGAAAGCACCTGGAGGTCCTGGTTGATGACAAGTTGAATATGAGTCAGTAGTGCCCTGGCAGCCAGGAGGGACAACCCTGTCCTGGGGGGATCAGACAAAGCATCAACAGTCAGTCGAGAGAGGGGACTGACCCACTCTGCTCTGCGCTGGGGCAGCCTCATCTTGAATACTGTGCACAGTTTTGGGCACTGCAATATAGGAAGGATGCTAAGCTCTTAGAGAGCATCCAAAGGATGACAATGATGAGGGTGAAGGGCCTTGTGGGGAAGTTGCACGAGAAGCGGCTGAGAGCATTTGGTTTGTTCAGCCTGAAGAAGANAGACCTCATGGCAGTTACAACTTCCTTGTGAGGGGAAGGGAAAGGGATTTCTACTCTTTGGTGTCCCGTAACAGAAACTGATGAAATGGCCTGAAGTTGTGTCAGGGGAGGTTAAGGTTAGATATTAGAAAAAAGTTCTTCTCCCAGAGAGTTGTTGAGCACTGGAACAGGCTCCCCAGGGCAGTGGTCACAGCACCAAGCCTGGCAGAGTACAAAAAGCATTTGCATGATACTCTCAGGCACAGGGTGTGGATTTTGGAGACAGTCCTGTAAAGGCCAGGGGTTGGACTAAATCACCCTTGTGGGTGTTTCCAGTGTGGCATATTCTGCAATTCTGTGATTCTGTGGTTTTTTCAGAGCCATTTGGATTTTGAGTATGATAGGATGGAGACACATCTGTTACCCCAGTTTTCCTGTCATAACATTCAATACTGGTAAATATAGTAAAACCAACATGCCAGCTACACCAGAAATGGTATGTAGTATTTAAAGGTATCTTGTTTACTTCTGTCACTTGCTTCTTCATGAAGTCAGCAGACACATCTCACATGAACATGTGTGGTCAAAGTTTAAACTCTGCCTTACCACACTGAAAGGCAGGCTGTGGTGTTTAACAGAAGGCCCACAAGGCATGCAAGTCTACTGACTGGAGAGTAGAACTTGGCTGGTGAACAAGGAAGAATGTATCTGCCAGATGTGAGGTCCACATCTGGCTGATCAGACACAATCCTTGTCCAGCAGCATGTACTGCACCTTCACTCTGGCAAACCAAACAGCAAAGGGGAGGACTTCCATAAAGAGATGAATTAAAAGACAGGCAGGATGGAGGGAATGCAGGATTCCAGAAGAAAAGGTTACATGTAGTGGTATATGTTATATATATGGCAGAGGGAAAAGAGGTCCCAGAGGGGAAAAACAGAAAGCCAGCTGGTAAATGAAGTTCTCAGCAGAACACCTACTCACATGCCTAGTATAACCATAACCTCCTTTAACCATAACACCCAAGCCTCCAGTTCTCACACATCAGAGAAGTGAAGGTTAAAGGAAGCCCAAATTTTGGAAAGGTTTTTAGAAAATCTATGAAAATAAAGAGGTAAAGAAGAAAATAAACTATGGCATTTGAAATATAGTTTGAAGTTCCCAAATAGAGAGCCACTGACAGATAATATACAAAACATCAAGCTGTCCTAGTTTAGCAGGA
>WBMV01003049.1:0-17960 GCA_013396655.1 Campylorhamphus procurvoides | reverse complement strand
GAATGGGAATGGGGGAGATGGAGATGGGAACGGGGTGATGGGGACGGGCATGGGGATATCGGGATGTGGGAATGGGAATGGGGACGTGAGGATGGGGACGGCAACGGGAATTCGGGAACGGGGATGGGAATGGGAATGGCGGTGGGACCGACTCCGTCTGCAGGAGGGTTGCGGGGCGGGCCGGGCTCGGGGGTCCCGGGCGCCGCCCCCTCCATCCCTCCCTCACCGCCCGCCCTTTGGCTGCCCCGCAGAGTCCTTCGGCCAGAACTACCCCGAGGTAACCCCCCTCTCCTCCCGCTCCGAGCGGCCCGTGGGGGCGGTAGCGCGGCCTGACCCGCCCCCCGCGCCGCGCTGTGCCCGCAGGAGGCGGACGGGACCCTGGACTGCATCAGCATGGCCCTCACCTGCACCTTCAACCGCTGGGGGACCCTCCTCGCCGTGGGCTGCAACGACGGCAGGATCGTCATCTGGGACTTCCTCACCAGGGGCATCGCCAAGATCATCAGCGCCCACATCCACCCCGTGTGCTCCCTCTGGTGGGTCGGCGGGGCTGCCCCTCCAGCCGGGAGGGCTGGGCTTGTCCTGGGGGGTTGCCCTGCAGGAGAGAAGGCTCTGGGAGGGCTTTGGAAGGGTTTGTGCCGAGGGAAAGCGTGGTGTGCCAAAGGGAGCTGTGCTGGGAGGTGTCTGTGTCCACACGTGGGATAGGAACGGGGTTAAAACTTGGCATTCCCAGGGCCTTAAGGGGCTCCAGGAGAGGGGTGGAGGGATGGGACACAGGGAATGGATTCCCACTGGCAGAGGGCAGGAATAGATGGGATGTTGGGAAGGAATCCTTCCCTGGGAGAGTGGGCAGGCCCTGGCACAGGTTACCCACAGAAGCTGTGGCTGCTCCATCCCTGGGAGTGTCCAAGGCAAGGTTGGAGCAACCTGGGCTAGTGGAAGGTGGTGATCCTTAAGATCCCTTCCAACCCAAACATTCCATGATTCCCTAGTCCTCTCCATCCTTGCAGATCAATTGCTGAGTGTTGAAATCCTTTATTAAACCCTGAGTGGCCGTTGAGGTCCCTCCCAGCCCAAACCAGTGTGGGATCCTTGTTGGAATGTGTGTTTGCTGGGCACCAGCTGCCCTGGGCATGCCAGGTGCTGGCATCCCCTGCTCCCTGCCAGGACATTTCCCTTTGGGAGAGCTGCAAGTGTGTTTGGGTCCTGGCAGCTGAGTTGAGGCTGGGCATGCTTTGAGGCTGGCAGGGGCAGGTTTCAGTGGCACTGCTGTCCTTGCTGCAGCTGGAGCCGGGACGGGCACAAACTGGTGAGCGCCTCCACCGACAACATCGTGTCCCAGTGGGATGTGCTGTCCGGGGACTGTGACCAGCGCTTCCGCTTCCCCTCGCCCATCCTCAAGGTCCAGTACCACCCTCGGGACCAGTAAGTGCTCTGGGACAGGCCTGGGCTGCTCCCTCTGGGCTGGGATCACTGATTCGTTAGGTTTGGTTACTGGCAAAGTGGTTGTTCTGAGTGGAGTCGATGGGGTTTGGGGGGTTGTGTTGGGATTGGGAATGGCCTGGACTTGTTGTGGGTCTGTGTGGTATGAAAGGGTCGGTTCTGTTTGTTATGGAAGTACAAGGTCTGTTTTGGAAGTGCCAGCTCTGTTTGCTTTGGAAGTGCCAGCTTTGTTTATTATGGAAGTACCAGCTCTGTTTGTTATGGAAGTACAAGGTCTGTTATGGAAGTACCAGCTCTGTTTGTTATGGAAATGTCATTTCTGTTTGTTATGGAAGTACCAGCTCTGTTTGTTATGGAAGTACCAGCTCTCTTTGTTATGGAAGTACCAGGGAGGGAGGAAAGAAGGGAATGGGCTCTTGGAGTGCAGTGCTCACAATGCCAAGGTTGTGGGTTTGAGCCCATTCACTTCAGAGCTGGACTCGGTGATCCTTGTGGGTCCCTTCCAGACTGGAGTGTTCTGTGTTTCTCTAACTCTGATTTGGTGATTCCTGGAAATGTGTTTATAAAATGTCCTTTTGAGTTCCAAATTCCTGCATCAATCTGGAGACACTTACAGGGAAAGAAAGGAAGTGAAGTGCACACCAGTCTAGTGCCATTTTGCTGTTACAGTAACAAAGATAAGCTAAGAGAAACACAGATACTCTGTAATAAAAATCCAGAGATACTCTGTAGTTCTTGATGTAGATTGACCCTGTTTCTGCTTCTAAACCTGTAAAAATCCCTTTCCAGAGGAGGAACTACCAGCTCTTCCTACTGTGCCTTGCAGGAACAGGGTGTTGGTGTGTCCCATGAAGTCAGCACCAGTGATGCTCACACTGTCAGACTCCAAACACGTCGTGCTGCCTGTGGATGATGACTCTGACCTCAACGTGGTGGCCTCCTTTGACAGGAGAGGGGAATACATTCACACTGGGAATGCCAAGGGCAAGGTGAGGCTCCAGCAGGGAATACCTTCACACTGGGAATGCCAAGGGCAAGGTGAGGCTCCAACAGGGGCTGCCCAGGGAGGTTTGGAGTGCCCATCCCTGGAGGTGCCCAAGGAAGGACTGGCTGTGGCACTCAGAGCTCTGGGCTGGGGGACAAGGTGGGCATTGGGCACAGGGTGGACTCTGAGATCCTGCAGGGATTTTCCAGCCTCTGATCCTGTGATCTTAGTCTGAGTTAGGCCTTTGTGTTGCTGTTGTCTGACCACGTTTGTTGCAGCCTTTTGCAGTGTAACTAAGGCAGAGTTTTTGTCACAGGAGGTTCTGTAGTGGCAGAGCCACAGCACCAGCTGTGGGGTGCTGAGGGTCCTGGTGGCAGGGTCAGGGGCTGATGTGAAAGGACCAGAATGGGAACAAGTTACCAGGAAGACACTGATTGCTCTCTGTCTGCTTGATCTTCAGATCTTGGTCTTAAAAACAGACACTCAGGATCTTGTTGCTTCCTTCAGAGTGACCACTGGGACCAGCAACACCACAGCGATCAAATCCATCGAGTTTGCTCGGAAAGGAAGGTGAGCCACTCCACTGTCCCTCGGGGGAGAGAAAGCTGGAGGGGGGTTAGCAGAGCACACCAGGCCTCCAGAACCTCCATAATTCTGTGTATTCCCTCAGTCTTCTAACGTTGTGTGCCCTCCTCCCTCCAGCTGCTTCCTGATCAACACGGCCGACCGGATCATCCGCGTGTACGACGGGCGGGAGATCCTGACCTGTGGCAGGGACGGGGAGCCCGAGCCCATGCAGAAACTGCAGGATCTGGTGAACAGGTGACAGGCACTGGGGTGGCTCCTCAGCCCCTCTGGGGCACAGGGTGGTGGGCACAGCCCCAAACCTGCCAGAGCTCTGGGAGTGTTTGGACAACACTCAGGGACAGGGTGGAATTTTGGGGTTGTGCAGGGCCAGGGGTTGGGCTGGGACCTGGTGGGTCCCTTCCCACTCAGGATACTCCATGATTCTGTGGCCAGGTGAAGTCTCTGTGCTCAGAGCTAACCAGTCTGGCTGGAGGGTTCAGTTTCATGCTCTGGGAGAGGACAGATTGCCCTCATTTTAAACAGTGTGAAGTTTCAGTATTATCTGAGGATGGGAGTGTGTAAGATCTCAGTGAGAAGATCAAGCCCACTCCAGCATCTTGCACCCTGTGCCCTGGCTGACCCTGTGTTGCTCCCTGTGCTCTCAGGACACCCTGGAAGAAGTGCTGTTTCTCTGGAGATGGGGAGTACATAGTGGCAGGCTCAGCACGACAACACGCCCTGTACATCTGGGAGAAGAGCATTGGGAACCTGGTGAAGATCCTCCATGGAACCAGAGGAGAGCTGCTTTTGGATGTTGCAGTAAGAAAAACTGTCTGCTCTTAAAATGTTTCATGTTGTTTTGCAAAGCAAGCTTTCTTAATTCCATTTGCTAATGAAGTTTCTCCTCTTCTCCCCTCCAAATGCATCCAGTGGCATCCTGTGCGACCCATCATCGCTTCCATTTCCAGTGGGGTCGTGTCAATATGGGCTCAGAACCAAGTGGTGAGTGCTTTGGGTGCTTCCCTTGGGAACAGGCCCTGGCACAGGTTTTCCAGGGAAGCTGTGCCTGTCCATCCCTGGAAGTGTCCAAGGCCAGGCTGGAGCTGCTGTTACTCTGTGTGAGTAAAAATGCTTTTGGATTTGTGGTTTAGGAAAACTGGAGTGCCTTTGCCCCTGACTTCAAGGAGCTGGATGAGAATGTGGAGTATGAAGAGAGAGAGTCAGAGTTTGACATCGAGGATGAGGATAAGAGTGAACCAGAGCAGACAGGTACTGCCCAGAGAGCTGCTGGTCCTTCTGTGCCTGTGTGGCAGCACAGCCACCACGTGGTGGTGCCCAAAACTCAGGGAAAACATCATGGAATAGGAAAGGCCTGGGTGAAACTGTGGAAATCAGGAGCACCCCCAGCTCTCCTCACTGCAGCACTTCTCATCTTTAAATTCCTTGCTGTTTAGCACCTTCTGTAGCCACTGTAATGTTGGCTTGAGGGAATTAAGCATTGATTTCATCAGATTTGGAACTAGTTTAGTGAGAATAAGAAAATAGTTTGAAGATTTTAAGCCCTCCCTCTTTATTACTGGTGGGTTATAGCAGTAGGTGTGCATTAGAACATAGGAAAATAAAATAAAACCCTGGTGGATTTAAGGGGAAATACTTCAGGGTTGTTTTCAGCTTCAGTTCTCACTTTTACATGCTTAGACACTTCAGCACAGCCAGTCCCATTCCTTCTGAGGGATTTGGGCTTTTCTTTACTCCCTTTAATTTGTGTTTTTTCCTGGTTCTCAGGTGCTGATGCTGCAGAAGATGAAGAAGTGGATGTAACCAGTGTGGACCCCATTGCTGCCTTCTGTAGCAGGTGACAGATTGTTTTGTTCAAAGCATGAATACAAAACACATCTCTCAAATTCCCTGTATGACCTGTTATAATAATATAATACCAACATTTTGAAATGAAAGCAATTGCTTTTCCTTCCCAGTGACGAGGAGCTGGAGGACTCCAAGGCTCTGCTGTACCTGCCCATTGCTCCTGAGGTGGAGGATCCAGAGGAGAACCCCTATGGCCCTCCCCCAGATGCTGTGCAGAGCTCTCTCACTGACGAGGGGCTGGGCTCGGAGAAGAAGAGACAGTGCTCCTCTGATGGCCCTCAGGCACCAAAGAAGAAGCCCAAAACCACCAACATCGAACTCCAAGGAGTCCCTAACGATGGTGAGTGGGAGCTGCCCTTGTTTTAGGGCCTGTTCTGCATCTGAGGGGGCTTTAGCTTGGTCTAGAGACCAGAAGTGCAGAAGGCTTTTCTTAAATTTCTCCTTCCTTTGAAGTAATTTCTTAAAACAGTTATTAATTGCCAGGAACTCTTCAAATTTGGAAGGAGGAAGGAATCCTGAAACTGCAGTTTTTCATAGAATCCCAGGGTGGTTTGGGTGGGAAGGACCTTAAAGATCATCCCATCCCACCCCCTGCCATGGGCAGGGACACCTTCCACTAGGCCAGGTTGCTCCAAGTTTATCCAGCCTGGCCTTGGACACTGCCAGGGATGGAGCACCCACAGCTTCTCTGGGAATTCCATCCCATTCCCCCTTGTCTTTCACTCCATGCCCTCAACCCAAGCCCCTCCCCAGCCCTCCTGGAGCCCCTCTAGGAGCTGGAAGTGCCAGGTTTGGATGCTGGCTGTGTTGCCAGGGCACCTTGGCTCACCCTGCCCTGCCCTTTTCCCCCCTCCACAGAAGTCCATCCGCTGCTGGGTGTGAAGGGAGATGGTAAATCCAAGAAGAAGCAAGCAGGCAGGCCTAAAGGATCAAAAGGTAAAGACAAAGATTCTCCATTTAAGCCGAAACTCTACAAAGGGGACAGAGGTGCTTTACCTCTGGAAGGAGCAGCGAAGGGTAAAGTGCAGGCGGAGCTGGGACAGCCCTTGACAGGTAAGGAACCAACCTCAGCACCCTTGGCTTGCTTGGTGGCCTTGCTTTGTGCAGCCCCTCCTTCCTAGAGGCGTTTTTAGCTCCCCAAATGGCACTTGGCTCACTAAATGTTTGGCTGCTGTCAAGGAGAGGCAAAATTGTACCTTTTTGAAGTGGAGCTGCTTGGAGTGTTTGGGGTAAAACTGATACGGGTGTCTCATGTAGGAGGGGTTTTAGTGGAGGTTGGGTGCAAAAAGTCATTTAATCTCTTCAACAGCTTCCATCAGCTCTGGCATAAATAGCACTAACATGTGGTTTGGGTTGATTTTTTGGGGGGGAAAGTAACCTGTGAGGGATTCTGAAGCTGCAGTTGATATTTTGTGCCATCAATGCCAGGCAGAGGGACAAAGAAAGGAGGTGTGTAAGGAACGAGGAAAAGGAGCATCACTAATGGTCTGTTTGATAAATGAACCCTGGGATAAAATGCAGGAATGGAGCACCCACAGCTTCTCTGTACAGCAACCTTGTTCAAGCTGCAGAAGGCACAGCTGCTGTAAATCAGGACAGGTTTGGGTGGGCTTTCCCCCTTTTTTGCGTTTTCTGTCATATTTTGTTGGCTTTATGCTAAAGCAGGACAGTTGCACTTGCCTTTGCTGGGCCCAAACTGAGTCTGAGAGACACTCAGGTGTTTCCCATGGTCTCCTTGGCTTCTTGTCTGGGAAAAGCTCATCCAAGCCCAGCTCAGAAGGCACAAGTTTGGCCTCAGTGATGTGGAATCCATTTATTTTTAGATTTTAATGAAGAGCTCAGGGTTGGAATACGAGCAGCTTCAAAGACATGATGGAATTGATACATCCAATTTTGCATTTCCTTGAACTCAGCAGCTGCTGCTGTGGATTTTAGAGTGTCCAGAAGTGATTGATTCCCCCCTTGCCTTCCCTCACTGCTGGTCCTATGCTGCCCACCTTGCTCCTTGTCCTTCCTGCTCAGCTCCTCACTGTTGCTTGTACTGGTTCTGGTAATTGTTATGTGCAGTAACAGGGAATGGGGTAAAAGGGTAAAATGAGATAAAAGAAACCTGGAAAAACAGGGAGGGTGTTTTCTGGGTTTCCATCCAGTCCTTTCTCACTGCACCCTGCAAAATCCAGGAGTTAAACAGCCTTGGTTGTGGCCTGGGAGGGGCTGGGGAGCTCCTGGTGTCAGATTTACCGACAGGGGGATCCTCTTCTGACTTCCCAAGTCATGAGGAGACATCCAGCATGTCCTAAAGGATGTCAGGGATTTCCTCTTACACATCCCAGTTCTCTCCTGAGTGGACAAGGCTGGTCTGGAGAGTGTAACCCTTGGTGTCACCAGCAGGCCTGTTGATTGCTTTGTTTTATCACTGCTGATTAACCTGACAGTGTAAATGAGGCAGGATCCTGCACTGGGAACTGAACAGAAAAGGATTTCAGTCATTTGCTTCCAAACCCCAGTGCTGGATATTCTGAATTCCCATGTTTAAGTGGCTGGCTGAGCACTCTGTTCCCAGAGAAGCAGTTCTAACAGCCAGGGGTTTTGCTCAGCTTTGTCAGGGTGTGTTTATTGGAGGTTTGTTACCAACTTGTTTTCCTCTTTTGCTTGCTCTGTGTTTGAGCTCAGAGGGTTTTTGTTTGAGGGTTACTTTCCTCTTGCAACTTGTGGTCACCATTGCTTGGTCTGTGCTGAGAGCTGGGAAAATAAGTCCCATTTCCTCCAAAATGATTCCAGTGAAGCAACAGACTGGGCAGACTCCTCTTTCTTTTTCTTTTAATACATCCTTCCAAAGCCACATTTGGGAGGAGTTTTGGGTGGTTTTGCTGGTCACTGTTTCCCTGCCCTGAGCTGGGATGTGGGTCCTTGTGGGGCACAGTTCCCTTTGGGCTTTGGGCACTGGAGCATGGACGTTCTCTTTCCTTACAAAAAAGTGGCTTTAGACCCAAATTCCCATCTGCTGGAAGTGGTAGAGCTTCCTAAAATCTCCTCTGAGTCTTTATTGCCTGTATTCCCTTTAAGGTGTTTTCCATGGAGGTGTTCTTTGTTTGGGATAAAGGCACATAGGAAGGAATTCCTCCCTATCAGGGTGGGAAGGCCCTGGCACAGGATTCCCAGAGAATTGTGGTTTTCCCATCCCTGGAAGTGTCCAAGGCCAAGTTGGATAAACTTGGAGCAGCCTGGGCTGGTGGAAGGTGTCCCTGCCCATGGCAGGGGGTGGGACTGGATGGGCTTTAAGGTCCCTTCAACCCAACCCAGTTTGGAATTCTGTGATAATCAGTGTTGCTGTGTTGGATTCTGCCCCTCCTCAGGACCTGTCACTGCTCCTTGTCCAGCACTGTTGGCTAAGGAGGATCCAACAGATCTGGTGGGTCTCAGTGTTGGAAGTGTCTGTAGGAGTCACATTGTGAGAGGAACAGACTGTGCACTGAAGGAAACCATCCCTTGGATCTTTCCAAACTCCCACCAGTCTGTTAGTCCCTGAAATTCCTGTCTGTCCTTTGTTTTCTTTACTCCTTGGACCCAGAATCCCTGGTTTGGGCAGCCAGCTTTTCCTTGGCATTGCAGATGTCCCAGCTTGGGTGCCAGGCTGCCTCTGCTGCCGAACCTGTTCATTGGGCCACTTGTGGGGCTTTCTGGAGTGCCAGAATTCCTGCTGGGCATGGGATGTGTGTCTGGGAGCTGCATGGCTGGGACTGGGAGCCCTCTTGTCTCTGGGCTGGAAATGCCTTGTGTTAAAACCAGGTTTCAGCATAAACAAGCTGAGCAGTTTGATCAGTTTGTGGTTGCAGAATAAAACCTTGCAGCAGTCAGATTTCACCCAACCTGAGGTGGAGCTTGTTTGAGCTGTATTTTTCTGTGAAATTTTGGGATTGATGAATGAAATAGTTGTACACCAGGTAAGTTTGCTTGGAAGTTTGGGGAGTGAAGAGCTTCTGAGCCCCCCTGTCTGTGCTGTGCTCAGCATGGAAACCCCATGGATATTCGTTTGTCTCTCCTTGATTAGATCTCAATCTGGAAAGAGTTGCTTTATCCAGAAAGTCTAGCTCTCCTTCATAGTTTTTGTCTGGAAAAGCTGCCATATTTGGTCTCTCTGGTTTCTGGGGACTTCTGTGTGAGTGTGGTTACTTATTTCTCACCTGTCTTTGGTCTCTTTAGCAGGTGGTGCAATCTCAGAATTGTTATGAAGACACTCTCCTTTACCTTCCTGTATTCTTTCCTCTGTTGGCACCCTAATGTGGAAATAGCAGGAGTGCTCAGTCAGATGGACTGACAGACACAGCAGACTGATTGCTCATGGATTCAGGGAGTGACTTTTGGCAGAGATGGCTCTGGAAGAGGAAGCACCTCCACCCCTCCTTAGCTGCTCTCCGTGGATCAGTGGGGGCCACTGGCTCAGGTCGTGCCTTTTGCAAAGGGACTCGCTGGATGGACTGTCCTTGTGGTGACAACCCCTGGGGCCCCCCTGCCACTCCAGAGCTCCTCAGCCCTTGTCTTCTAAACACTTTTCTTCATGTCTGGATGGAAGAAACACCCCTGAGCGTGTGTTTTGACTCCCCATGACTGTGTATCCTGCCAAGTCCTCTTTCCCTGCCGGGAATTCTCCTTTCAGTGGGTTGTGAGTCCTGTCACTCCTCACCAGCTCTCCTGGGATCTCGGTGCTCCCTGCTGGGCTGTCCTTAGTGCCACCCTGCTGCTCCTGCTGCCCCTGGGCCAGGCCTGGGCCATCTGCAGGGCAGGGACATGGATGGGAAGAGTCAAGACACCTCTGGCGTCTGCACAGGATGAGCCTGCACTTGGTGGTTATTTTTAAGACTCTGCTGGTGGGAGAAGGAGCGAGTGAAAGCAGCTCTAGCTAAAATATTCAAGTTTATGTGTTTGCTCCCAGCCTGTGATACCAAAAGCTGTGTTGGCAGGTTCTTTCTGTCCTTGCAAGTGGTTTTTTTCCTCTTTGCTGTGAGGTGCCCTTCCAGAAATAACTGGGTGCCTCCTTCACTGGTGGGTACTGGGAGGGGATTGAAAACAGAACCAATATTTTTCTGAACTGAAACAGGGCTTTTTCAAAGTTTTGGTGGTTTTCTTTTTCCCCACTTCTGAGTTAAAAGTGGAAGAAAGGTGGATGCTGACAGCTCATTCCAGCCATGCTCTCACCTTTTATTCCTTAAGGACAGTTGTGATATTTTCCTTGTAGGAATGGGAAGAGGCACTTTTTAACACCCCCAGCCTGACACCAACGTCCTGGTGGAAGGAGGTTTTCATTCCTAATGCCCTTTGTTTCCTGGACCTTTGTGCTTCCTGTGCCACACTTTTGTCCCCAGTGTAATTACTGAGGTTATCATGATGTATTTAAAGTTTCAGAGTGTCCTGCAGACATTCAGGGAGGGGCTCACAAAGAGATTTATTAATCTGCAGCCAGAAGCGTGCAGTAGCTGCATGGGAAGAGGGGAGACATTTTGATTCAGAGGGGTTTTAAAACTTATTTTTCTTTTCCAGCTTTGGTACATTTGCTTCATTTAGTGAAATTTGTTACCACGAGTACAATGCTAGTTTTCTTTGTTCTTCCTGCTTGTAGGATGACTCTGATCTGTCAAATCCACCCTGTGTGGTGTGCCTGACCCCCCAAGCTTTAAAAATGCACAGGTCATGGCTCTCTAGGTTGGTTTGAAGCATTTGATTTGCCCCAGACTCAGGTCTCACATCTGTTAAAGCTTCTCTGTACAGTGTAAATGTCCTGGGTTTATTTTCTTGCAGCCCTAATTTTATTTTCTGGTATCTGTAGTTTTGTACAATATTTGTCAGAGACTGGCTTGGTGGTAGAACACAGCAGTGATGTCAGTTTTGTGTTTGTAAATAAAGAGGTACCTTTCATTTCCTAAAGCCCTGTGGGTAAGTCTTGGCTTTTCCACACAACTGGAGTGGTTTGGGATATTTGGGAATCCCACAAAGCAGCTCAGTGCAAAACAAACATTCTGTTCCCTCGCCCCTGGTGTGTTTGGGGTTTCCAGTGCTTGGTGGTCACTTTGTAAGAGCAAGGAGTAAATCAGGTGTAACCAAGCCTGTGTACTCAGAGCTTTACTCTGAGGGTGGGCAGGCCCTGGCAGAGGATTCCCAGAGAAGCTGGGGCTGCCCCAGCCCTGGAAGTGTCCAAGGCCCCCAGGGACATTGGGTGTGCAAAATACACCTACTGGATCTCCAGAATTGCTCATTTTGATTTGGAGAATGTTAAGAGAAATAGGGGTATTTATATTGAAGAACTGGACAATCCAAACCCTCCACTGTTGGGCTGCTGATCAGGAGAGTGATGGTTGAAGTGCCTTGGCCAGGAACTGGAGACAACAGAGTTCTGTGGCCCATAAAGCTGTTAATTGCTCCATCAGAAATAATAACTTGGGTTTTTTAACGAAGAACACTTCAGGAGGGCACTATGCCTTTGGGATGGCTGAGCACTGAATCCCATGGGATATCTGCTGGCTGCCCCTTTTGCTGCCATGGCAGCCTGTGGGTGGTCTTTGCTTTGGAGATGCACCACTTGAACATGGAGATTTTGGGTCAGATTTTTTGACAGGGCACGGGACATCTCTCCCTGTGTGTCCAGAGCCTCACACGGTGCTTTTGGGGTCCTCATCTCAGAGGGTTTGCTTTGCCTTCCCTTTGTCCTTCATGGAATGTTTGGGGCTGTGTTGTGATGTCACTGCTCCCCTGGAATGTGGCTCTGTGGGTGCCATCACCCATGGGATGGGTGTCTGAATCAGAGACAGAGCTCTGCTGAGGCTGCCTCGGATCTTGGATCTGGAGCAGGCAACGTGGAGGTTGGAATGTTGGGTTGGAGCTTGGGGAGTGCTCCAGCCTGGGGGATGTGTGTGTGAGTTGGAACTGGACAGATCCTGCCCAAGGATTGGGATTCCCTTGTGCTCAAAGGCAGTGATTTCAGTGGTAATTTCTTCTGTGATTTTGTAGTTTGATGGGAAAGTTAACATGGAACTACTTTCCAGTGGAAACTCACCTAAACCAGCACAGAGAGTCTTCCAGAGGAGGGAGAACATCATCCCTTACACCACCAAATGCACCAAAGTGCTGGCTTGTGCTGGATGAGGACATTGTGTTGCCCTGCTGCCAGCACTGGCTCCTGTGATCACAGTAACGTGGTGCTGTGTTTTTTTTGGCAGTGCTGTCCTTCCAGCCTGTCACCCTGCAGGCTCTTCCCGAGCAGAAGGCTCTTCAAGACGGAGCTGGACACGCTGAACGTTGACCAGGAAGGATTTTGAGGGCTTTTGGCTGGTGACTTGGGGCAGCAGCGTGTCTGCCATGAGGGCCCTGGTGCAGAGCCTCGTGCCCAGGGGGCTGCTGTGTGCCCTGTGTGCCCTGGGTGCCCTGGCAGCCACGTTCTCCCCCATGGTGACCATCCCTCCGGAGCTGCGCTCGGCCGTGGTCAAGATCACCGTGAACTCCACGCCGTGCAGCGTCACCTGCGGGCTGGGCCTCAAGGTGGAGGAGCTGTGTGAGATCACCCCGGCCGGGGAGAGGAGGAACTGCTCCCTGCAGCGCTCCCTCTGCCTCACCACCTGGATCTGTGGCCTCCAGCACGTCTCGGTGCCCGCGGGGCGGCCGCTGCACCTCAGCTGCTTCGTGGAGAACAACCTGGACTTCGGGAACCAGACCTATGGCTACACGTGGAGATGGGCCCCGGGGCTCATCACCACCAACGACCTGCTCTTCGAGCCCCTCCAGAACCCCCTGCCTGCCCTCAGCCTGGCCCCGGCCACCGAGGCCAACGCCGGCACCTATCGCTGCGACGTGCAGGTCAGAGAGACCTTCAGGCTCATCAAGAGGATCTACTTCGGGCTCAAGGTGATCCCCGGCAACCTGGTGGATCTGAACTTCAAGAAGTCCTTGAGCTGGAAGCAGAAGCTGTTTGGGAACCTGGTGGTGTGGAGCGCAAGGAACGGCAGCCAGGAAGGGAAGGAACACTTCTGGGAAAATGAAGGGTCTCTCAAAGCCCTGTTGGGAATGGGGAGCGGTTTGCTCGGGGGTGTCGTGGTAAGCCTCGTGCTCTGCTGCTGCCCCAGGCTTTGGAGAAGGGGAGGGGTAAAGAAATGAACTGACATCGATGCCATTGCTTGTCTTTGTGCCTTTATTAGTGTCAGTGAGGAACTCGTGGTGTGTGTGTAGGGCCACAGCTGGACTGTGGTGACCCATGTGGTCCTTCCAACTCAGGCTATTCTCTTGATTCCATAAGTGTTTTATGGGATGTGTGTCAAGGGGTGGACCACTAGAGCCTGGACTAAGTACCTTCAAGGATGTCTTTGTTCCCTTTGTAGTGCAGAGCAGCAAAGCAGGAGCACAGGCAGCTCTTCGGTCCTGGAGCTGCTGCTTGGGAACATCCCTGGGTGTGTTTGGTCCTGACTCAGAGCTGAGCTCATCCCTGCCACCCTCCAAGGGGGACGAAGGGGAGACTTCAGTGGGTTTGTGGAGCTTTCCTTGGTCCTGGGCATCAACAGCACAAACCTGCAGCTCTGCAGGGAGTGTTGCTTCTCCCTTGGAAGCAGAATCCACAGAGGGACCTATTAAGTTCCTTCTTTTTTAATTTCCTATTTTACAGTAAACAACTCTATTTATTGTTCTCTTTTTTTTCCTGTGAACTACAGGAGTGAAAAGCACACCCAATTCCAGGGGGAAAACCATACAGCTCTAATACTAAAGATTGAAGCATTACTATTGGTTTTAAATGCTTTAAATGGATATGGAGGGAAGTGCTTTTGTTTGGTGGGGAAAACTGAAATGGGCACTTTCCACCCTGATTTTCAGAGCTCTTTTTGCCTCCTGAACATGCAGGAAGGGGCAGTGGGGAGTGACCCACCCCAGGAGAGAGGGCCGGGAGCTAATGGTGAAAATCAACCAAGAGCTGCCCCATCTGGGCACCTTCTCTGCTCTTTGTGATGTAAATTCGGGACTTGCATCCTGGGGGCAGCTGTGATTTAAAAATTCGGCAAGGACTACATGAAAAGCTCCAGCACAGCCCCTTTCCCCCTGCCCAGCTGAGGAGGGGTCAGAGTGGGAGCCAAAAGGCTCCTTCATCTTTTTATTATGTCTGGGTTTTTTTTTTCTTCTGAGGGGACCCAGATGCCCAGAGCAGAAGATTAATATATATAATTTCAATGCTTAATTTAAGGTGGAAGGCTGGGATGGAGAGTAGCTCCAGCTGTCAGACAGGAGGGGACTGGGCCTCTTAATGGCACTTTCCTTGGGTGGTTTTTGATTTTTGAAGCAATATTAAGTATGTTGGGTGATGCTTAACTAAACAGGTCTGCTGGGGGCTGGAGGGGAAGGAAGGAAGGAGGGAGCAGGAGAGGCTGGAGGTGCAGGAGCTCAGTGCAGGCAGCTGAAACAGGAACCCTCAACCAGCATCTCCCCATCCCTTCCTGCTCCCATTCTGGGTGTTTTCTCAGCCTCTGCCCTTCCCACCAGGAGTGGCTGAACTGCAGAAACAAAAAGCATCTCTTTCTGCTCTGAATTGGCAACTCAGCCTGTTTGTGACCTCACCTGGAGGAGGGGGTGGCAGGGACCCCTTGCAAACCTGTCCTGCTCCCCGTTCCCAGCTGGGGAGTTTCTGTGGTGGGGACTCTGATGGTCACAAGCATTAGGAAGCAATTAGTGCTGTGCTGCTCCGGGCACATTGTGAGAGGGAGGAGGTGGCTTTGCTCATGGCATTGGCACTGGGGGGAGGAGGAGATGGGAACAGGAGGCTTTGGCAGCTGAGGAAATTGCTGGGAGCTGCTCAGGCTTATCTTTGTCTCAGCCAAAAGGGGACTGTGGGACTCCTCCATCCCCTGCTCATGGTCAGGGTTAATTGTGTTCCCTGTTCCTGCAGCAGCCTGGGCATGTGCTGGGAGAAATGTGCTGGTCCCCCTTTCCCCTCTCCAGGAAGGATCTCCACTGAAGAGCCCAGGAGGCTGGAAAGCTGGAAAGCTTCCCCTGCATGTTCTCTGCCTGTTTGTCAGCCCCCATCCATTAGTTTCTGTGATTTATCCCACGTGCAGCAGAATTGAGTGATGGTTCCTGGGAAGGCAGCAGTGCCCTCGTGGGAAGGGGTTCATCCCAATCCTGGCTGTTCCCTGCTGGGATTCCAGAGCTGTTCATCCCACCCTGGGAACCCACCTGGGCATTTCCCTGTTGGCTTTCAGGGCTGGAGAATAATTGTGATGGGGTACTATGGATATATAGAATAGGCCTAAGTCTGGGAGACCAGGGGGTTGTAGAATCTTGGAATCATTAAGGTTGGAAAAGACCTTTAAGGTCATTGAGTCCAAATGTTAACCCAACACCACCACCATGGTCACCACTAAACCATGTCCCCAAGTGCCACATCCACAGGTTTTTTTGGTCACTTCCAGGGATTGTGACTCCACCACTGTCCATGTTTATGCCTGTGATCTCTCAGGGGTGCACCAAGACCTAGAACACAGCAGTTTAAAGTGATTAAAAAGGGCAAGGAATTGGCATTTAGTGTGAAAACTGTGTCAGGGCCTTGCCAGGGCTCAGTCCTGCAGCTGCAGCCCTTTGCCAGGGAATTCTGGGGCTGGGACTGCTCCAGCTGGGAGTGTTGTGCTCTGGGAAGGAGGGAGGGACAGGCAGGGAAAGGTCCCTAAAGTCACCCTTGGGACGAACCCAGCAGCAATTAAATCAGTCCTCATTAACTTTGGTCAACTGCTTTACTGGGAGGCAGAGGTTTTAATAGGAACAGTTTAGTGAGTGATGCTCCTCAGCATCCCATCTTTTCCCAGCCATTGGAGTGCCCCTCAGTATCCCTTTCCTTTGGGATTTACAGCAGCTGTTGAGCCTGAAAACCAGACCAACTCCTGGGCTGGATCTCAGTCCTGCAGCCCCAGGCTGAGCCCGAAGTTTGGGCTGGATGAACTCTGTGCAGGGAGATGAATCTTGAGTCCAGATTTTCCTTCTTGTCCCAGTGGTGGCTTCCTCAGGTCTCCAGGTCTTGTTTCAATTATGCAATATTCTTTTTCTTGATGGAATATTTGTTTTCTTCCTCCTTTAAGCCCCTCTGTTGAACTCGGATTTATTGCCACCTCCATTTTTAGGCAGAGCTGCCTCTGAATTAGGGATGTTACAAAAGTAACTCCTTTTCCCTTTCCCCCTTCTCCCCAAACAGAAAGGAAAGAAGCAGACAGGGCAACAAAACACCCCAAAAGCACATGGGATATGGGGACCACTGAAGTTGCACCCCAGAGCAGAACAGCTGAGACAAACCCCAGGCTGGGGGTGCAAGTGTTGTAAAAAAGGCTTTTCACTGGGCTTCAGGTTGGGGCAGAGATCAATCCTCCTGTGGCTTGCCCTCTTTGGGCTGGTTGCTGCACAGTTTGGCTCACCTTATGGGGAGGAAAGAGCAAATCCTGTCCCATAACTCGTCAGGGATGGCTGTGGCTGGGAATGGGGTGGAACATGCTGCTCTCTGACCTCCTCAGCCCCGTCCTCCCCGTCCCCCCCCCAAAATTCGCTGTACAGAGTTAAAAAAAAAGTCCAATTCAGCAGTCTGGTTATTTCATACATGGCTTCATAAGGCAGAAAACCTACTGGGTACCGTGGGGGGGGCAGTTGGCTGCAGAATTCCTGTAGAATTCTTCGTTTTACTCATTTCTTTAAAAAAGTTTAATCGGTTAAAGACCCACTTCTTGTACGAAACCTTAACGTTCCTCCAAACCAAAAACAAAAAAAGCTGTTTCTTTCTTCCTCCCTTAAAATGTCATCAACTCCTCTCCCTGTGGTGCTGCTGTGGTACAAACTGGGAGCTGCAGCAGCCAAGTGTTGAGTGGGTCCCCGTGGATCAGGAGGAATCTCATCCAGAGTCCTGTGTGTGGTCAGAGCTCCAGGGAGCTGATCAGGGCCACCATCAGCAGGGAGTTGGTGGTGATCACCACGGCGTGTGGCACTGGCCTGCTCACCGAGTCCTCCACCATCATACTTGTCCCTGGAGAAAGAAGGAACAGGGAAGGAGCTGCTGCCTTTTGCACAGAGTGGATAACTCATTGGTTGGGGGGTTCTGTGTGCTCGTGATGGGATTGGCACTGGTGAAACCTCCCAGGAGCTCTGGGAGTGGGACAGGGATTTGGAGGTGGGCTCTGAGTGCTCAGCCCCTGGATCAGGGGAACCTGTTGGGGCCAGTCAGGATTTCACTCTTAGTGAAAAACTGACTCTTAGTTTTGAACTCTCAGTGAGTTGGGGGGTTCTGGGGTCTCAAGGGCTTTAGCTGCAAATATTAAAGGTGGGTTCAGGCTGGACTGAAAAGCTGGTGAGGGGGGATGGAGAGGAATATGTCCCAAGTGCTTTGGAGTGAGCAGCACAAGGGAACCAAAGGCTCCTCCCAGAAAAGCTCAATTCCAGAATCCAAACCTAAAATAATGGGGTAGGATGTTCCCCTGTGCCCTTGGAAGGGAGAGGGGGATTTTAAAACACAATGGCATTTGCTGTCACACTGTCCTGTGGCCGGGCAGGGGAGGAGGTGTGACTGGGGCCCCATTTGGTCCCCATTTATCCAAGGACAGGGGTGGGAAGTACAGGCAGGGGAACTGCAGGAGAGCTCCTCTCTCTGAGCTCTGTGAAGCACCTTGGAAAGGGCTGTTCGAGCCTGGAGTGGGTGTGGGAGGAGGGTTAAACCCACCAGTGTTTCGGAGGATGTGAACTTCTGCAGGGGTTCCATCCCCGCCCGGCCCCGTCACCCGGATCTGCACAAAGGCGTGGGTGAAATCCTCGGGGATGGGGATGTCGATGCGGCTCTTGCTGGCCAGGTACAGTGTGGGAGCAGAGTGGGAGTCCTGCCTGTAAAGCATCTGTTGGAAGAGGCAATTCTGAGCTTTAGTTCCCTGGGGTTCCCCTGGGGTCACCCCGAAGGGAAGCCCTGCCTGTACCTTGTACCCCGTCACTGCTGACTCGTCCGCCTTCGCCACCACCGGGTCCCACTTGATGCTCACTGTGGACCCCGAAAAACTCCAGGAGATGTTGCCAGGTGGCCTTTTTGGTGCTAAGGGATGCAAAACAACACAGA
>WBMV01003046.1:0-22394 GCA_013396655.1 Campylorhamphus procurvoides | reverse complement strand
ACTCATAAGATCTCAGCAGTTTTGAGGAGGGCTTCCCCCCCACCATTGGCTCAAGACCATCACTTCAAGTTTCATTGCCGGATCCAGTGGGGGGTCACTATATATATTTTTCCATGGTTTTTTTCTCTCTTTCTTTCCTTATAAATTTCCTTAGGTGTTATTTTTATGCCTAAATGTTGCTGTATTCCTTGTGCATTTCCTTGAGTGTTATTTTTGTGCTTTAATATTGTTGCATTACTATAGATGATAACACTCAAAATGGCAACATAGCTGTTTATCTTTGAAACAAAAATGTTCTAAAATAAACCTTACCTATATACATTTACAAACATCAATTAGTCCATGTCTTGCACTCTAATACACCCCAAGGGATTTTTTAAGAAGAACCGGGGTTACCCTCCCTTTTTGGTGCAGGTCGTAACACCGTTGAAGGAAGTTTCATTTAATTTTACCTGTAATTTAGAGGGAACAGGAAGCTATTGACTTGGTTTTCCCTTCTTGTTGCATTCAAGAGAGATTAGAAAAGTAGTTTCAGGCAGTACTACAATTTCAAACAATATACTTGCAAGAATTAAATGGAACCTTAGAATTCAGGACATCCAAATTCTAAGGAAAAGAAGTGGAAACAGCAATGCAATTACATTCACAGAATAATAGAATAACAAAATCACAGAATAAGTATGGTTGGAAAGGACCACAGTGGGTCATCTGCTCAAGCAGGGTTATCCTACAGCACAGAGATATTCCAGACAGTTCTTGAATATCTCTAGTGAGAATGACTCCACAACTTCTCTGTTCCAATGCATAGTCACCCACACAGTAAAGTTTTTCCTCGTATTCAGGTGGAACATCCTGTACGTTTGTTTCTGTCCATTGCCTCTTGTCCTACTGATTTGCAACACCAAAAGCTTGGTTCCATTCTTTTGTCACCCTCTGTTAAGATACTTATCTATATCCCTGTTATATCTAAGTTGAACAGGATCAGGTTCCTCAGCCTTTTCTCCTAAGTGAGGTGCTCCAATCCCCTACTCATCTAAATTACCCTCTGCTGGGCTTGCTCCAGGAACAACTTGTCTCTCCTGTACTGAGTTTCTCAGAACTGGGCAGAGCACTTCAGATATGCCTCATCAAGGCTGAGTAGAGATGCAGAAGTACATGCTTCGACCTAGAATGCTCTTCCCTAATGCACCTAAGGTAATGCTTTTCCTGATACTTCAGGATACCATTGGACTCCTTAGCCATAATCACACACTGTTGGCTAATGGACAGATTGTTGTCCACCAGAAACAGCTCCTCTGCAGAGCTGCTTTCCAGGAGGTCAGTCCCCAGCCTGTACTGGTGTGTGGGGTTATTCCCCCTCAGGAGGAATATGCAGGACTCTGCATTGACCTTTGTTGCATTTACATTTCATGGACAGTTCTCTGCCCATCTTTCCAAGCTGCTGAGGTCCTTCTGAAGGGCTGCATAGCATTTTGGGGTATCAGCCACCCCTGCCAGATTTATGCTGTCAGAGAATTTGCTGAGGAGGTCTCTACCTCTTCCTCCAGGTTATTGATGAGTAAGATAAACAATGCTGGGCCTGGTATTGTACCCTGGGACATTTCATAAGAGATGGGCCTCCAACTACACCTTCTGCAGCTGATTATTATGGTCTTGGATCTGCTGCTCAGCCAGTTCTCTATCCACCTCACAGTCCACTCATACAGTCAATAGTTCCCGTTTCCCTGTG
This sequence comes from Campylorhamphus procurvoides, assembly GCA_013396655.1. NCBI lineage: Eukaryota > Metazoa > Chordata > Aves > Passeriformes > Dendrocolaptidae > Campylorhamphus > Campylorhamphus procurvoides. The sequence goes on along the minus strand of WBMV01003046.1, from coordinate 20,665 downwards.
AGGATGGTGTGAGGGACTGTACTGAAAGCCTTGCTGAAGCTGAGGTAGAAAATATCCTCTGTTCTCCTGTCATCCATTCAGGCAGTTATTTAATCAAAGAAGGCAATCAGATTGGTCAAGTGTGACAGTTGACACAGGAAGGCAGTCAGGACAGCCGTGAACTCATGACTGGAACACAAGTAGTAAATTTATTTCCATTACCTTGCTAAACAGGGGATTGAAGCAGCACTCAAGCAGAAGCACACAAATGGAGATTCAGGCACTGTTAAACTCTGTACATGCTAAAGGATCACTGGCTTACTGTTCTTATCAAATATTATTTCCAGTTGCAAGGTTACTTGAATGATTTAAAATTCTTCTTACTAATCTTTGACTTTTTAACCTATTCCTTCCAACAGGTCCTCAGATTACAGAAACATAGCCTGCAAATTACACAAAAGGACATATCATTTGTTTTGGATAATTAGCATCCTTCTCTTACAGTGTTCCATGAACTCCAAATTGTTTCATTACCTCAGTGTAATTTTTTAAATCTCTGAACATCATGGTATTGTTTAAGTTACTTTCCTGGTGAACAGCTGAAATCTCAACCTCTCATTTTCAGTATTTACTGAAATATTGTTCAGAAAAATTCTATCTCAAATGTTAACTGCACCTGATGTTCTGCATATTAGGTTTGCAAATAAAAGACCCAGAGCTCATCAATTTTCTGTGTACAACCTGAAATAAATGATTGATATAATCTTGGAGAGATCTTGTCAATCGGTTATCAATAGTTATCAATTATATGGGCTAAATCCACCTTATTAGAGCAAACAGAAGTCAAATATTTATAATTATAAATATCAGTGTATGATGTGGATTTAATTTTAGAATAAATTTATCATTTATGAAAATCAATCCTGCATTTCTCTCCCTTATCATCACCATTGTACAAAAAGATTTATGCAAAATTAGAGGTGAATAAGATTTTTTTTTAATATATTCCTTTGTAAATGCAGGACAATCAAGGTTTTTAAAGGTTTTCAAAAATGGTATAATAATTTAGAAGATATGTCTAATTGAATATTTCATAGAAACATACTATTGAGTCAAGGAGGTGGTTTTGAGTATTTTTTTATCATTACCACTCTTCAAAAGCGTATTCTTTGGTAGGGCATATAACACTAGTGCTCCAAGGTTGAACCAAGTATAAATGACACATAAACAACATATCATCTGTTGTCATGGATTCCTTCAGATAAACATTGATAAAGCAGCTTTTTTAAATCTTCCTTTGCTTTTTTACCATAGAGAAATACATTCATCATAGACCATTTGACCATCACTGCTCATAGAAAAATGAGTATAAATCTTCATAATTAAATGTGGGAGAGGGAGTTATAAACACATTTGAAAGTTCTTATAGCAAGGGTGTTTGTTTGATTAATGTACTAAACAGATGTGTGCCATAATGGAGCAGCTGTAACAATAAAGTTGTAGAAGAAATGTTTTGTTTTTTTTTAATGAGAGTTGCTTACATATGTACTCCTCTAAAATCTCACCAACTCAATTAAGTCTGAAAGCACTTCATACTGTTTAGTTGTGTATTCAATAGATTTAAGAACAGCAATCTTCAGGTCTATGCTTTAAAGTTTATATAACTAGATAGCACTATGTCAGGCCACACATGTACTTTGTGAACTGCATGCTTATTGTAGACTTCAAGATATTCTAAATTACTTCAGAATGTCTTAAAAGTATTTGAGCTTATATTTGTCACAAGGTTGAGTCAAATGCATAACATTTACTGTACTTCACCACTGTACATTACCAGTGATAATTCCATGGCTAGCAATTCTGTAAAAAATAAAAGTGGATATGAAAATGCTATTGGATAAAGTCAATATGAGTATTTGGAGGAATTAAAAATGAAATAATTGTGACTTATAAGTAGACCAGAAGATTTTGTAGCCACTCTTAAATATTGTATGTATAAAAAAATCACCCCCAAACAATATCTCTATTTCCTTTTAAGAATCCCTTCATGACAGTAAATTACATCATAGGGAAAAAATCTAAATGGAATATATTGGGGGTTATGGAAGTGGCCATTTTCGTATTTGCAGTCACACTTGCAGCAGACTTTAATATATGTTCTTCATTAAGTACAGGATTTTATATAATTGTTATGTCTGATGCAAATTAACATTTTAGTTGGTCTTTCACAGGCCATAGAATAGTAAAGAATATCATTCTGAAGAAACCAAATTCCCAGGAGAAAAAAAAATATAGTGGAACATTTTGTGTCCTTTTTTTTTCTTTTTTTTTTGTAATATATTTGATATATTGGACACAAATATTTAGTAGTGAAATGAACAGAATAAGAGAGAGAAAGAAAAATTTCATTTGAAAACCACATACACACACACACGCGCGCACACACACACACACATTTCCCAACTCTTCATGAACTATATATTTAAAAACTAAATTATATTAAAAAAAGATTTAAAAAAATCTCTTATGTTGTTTCTTTGTACTTTTCTCTTTATATTGCTTTGTAGTCCTGCAATTTCTTAAATCAAAGTTCTGAATTTATTTCACAGCTAAATTTTTACAGGCTTAATTTGAGCTTCATTATGTTCCTTAAATATCAGTGACTTTAAACTTTTGGGGTTTCAGTTAAAAACCACATGATATTCTGTATTTCATAGATACAGGCACTAGAAATCTGGACAGTGCAACTGAGGCAATTGTCATATGGATCAAGTAACATCAGTACTGGAAGCAAAATTTAAATTTCCATATTTCATCCTCTGTAGAACCCCAAGCTACATAAAAAAATTACATGAATACCAGAGGGTTATTCTGTTTCCCCACTTTCAGTATTTTCTTAAAAGGCATTTTATTTACAACACCTCTCATAAAGATACATTTGTATTATCAGTGAGGAAATTAGCACTTTCAAACGTTCATTCTAACATGGAAGTTTCAACTGTGGTTACACATTTACAGGATTGAAGCACTTTATTTTAGTATACCATAAAAAGTTTCACATTTCTTAGTCCATAAGGGGGATTTAATTGTCTCTCCCTTGTAAAGCAAGCTTTAAACATGCATAACCACAGCAAAATATACTAGCAAAAGATTCTTAGTACCTGTTTTTCTGAAGACTAGCTGCTTTTGGATGTAAAATATTTTGAATTTTACTGCCCCAAATTTCTAGCATCAGTTTGTCTCTTAACACTTCATGGCACACATTTTTGCTTCTGCAATGCTTATTTGGGGCATGCTGGTGATGCCTAAAATCCTGGAAGATAGGTACTCAGACAAAACATTAATGAAGAAAGATAGACAATACCTTTATTGGGAGGGAGGCTTCGGGCCTCCACTGGGCCTACCAGACACACGCCGTTTCAACAAGGATCCCCGCATCCAAAAATCCCTGAAGAATCCTGCCGTCAGTAGGGTTACAGCTTTTATACCCTTCTAAACAATTAACATATGAGATATCCATAACCAATCATCATTTCTAATTTCCCCAGTGGTCCACCCATCAGGGTCCTGGGCCATGCCCCCTGGACCACCTCTAACAGTTTCTGGGCTCTTCTATTGTTTTGACTTCAAGTTATCTTGCAGGTGGCTCTGAAAAACATCATGACCTTCAGAAAGCCTGAGAATATGTGAGAAAATCCCTTTAGTAACTTCAAACACCCCTTAATATGTGAGCAAGAAACCTATACCTCTAAAACTCTAAAAATCTACAAAATCCACCCCAAACCTTTAGGCATCACTGGAAACAACAAGGACACTGTAACTTTGCTTCTAAATTAAGTTTTCATTCATCTTAGTACAATGAGCTATAAATGACAGAAGTAATTTTTTAAAGAAATGAAAGTCTTCTGTTTGTTTCTTGGGAGAAGAGACTGACCCTCACTTTGCTACAACATTCTTTCAGGTAGTTGTAAGAGAATGATAATGTCTCACTTGATCCTCCTTTCCTTCAGGTTGAACAATCCCAGCTCCCTCAGTTGCTTCTCATATGACTTACTCTCTACGCTTCCCCAGCTTCATTGCCCTTCTCTGGACTCACTCCAGCACCTCAGTGTCCCTCCTGAATTGAGGGGCCCAGAACTGGACACAGAACTGGAGGTGTGGGCTCACCTGTGCCAAGTACAGGGCAACAATCACTTCTGTGGTCCTGCTGGCAACACTATTTTCAGTGCAGGCTGGGATGCCATTGGCCTTCTTGGTCACCTGGGCACACTCTTGTCTTGTTGATCAGCACCCATAGGTCCTTTTCTGATGGACCGCTTTCTAACCAACATCTTAAGGCTCTTAAAATTATTTCCTATCTTAAGAAACCTATTATTTCAAGTAAAAGTTGTCTGCTTCTTAACTTGTTTGAGGAAAATCAAAATGAAACATATTGAATTAATTACATAAGATTTTAATTCTCTTCCAACAAAAAATGTCTAAGCTTTATATTGAAAAATATATCCTTTTTCCACACAACCATACATACAAAATCTTGTGACCTCTCATCCTACTTTAGTTTCTCATAATCCACCTGCAGAGGGAGAATAGAACAAGAGCTTTCAAGTTTCTGCCTGTACCTTTAAGACACTGTTAATTTCTGGCACATATTTTTCCTCTCCCTTGTTCAGTTGCTTCCTGAATTGCAACATGACATCATGAATCTCCAGACTCGTAGAAAAGTAAGCTTTAAAGTTGACAGCACCATCATGTCTAAGCAGAATTAGAAATAATAATACAGTAACAGAAGAGCAGTCTCTACTTCTGATAACGGATTAGTAAGAGAGTGTTGGAGGGAGGTGTCCTCCTATAGTGTAAAGGATTTACTGTACTTTAGATAATTTTATGGAAATTACTTTGCATGTGTTTTCTTCAGAAGTGCTGATTTATGGGGGTAACTCTTTTCCTGACAGTTATTCACTACTTGTGTGTGAATCAGATGAGGCACTGAGTCTGCGTTTTAATGAACAGGCATAATAACACAATCCAAACACCTTCTAGGGATGTCTAGCAGTGTCTCCTCAGAAACAGGTAGTGTTTAACAATGCTGAAATTTCCTTTCCCCTACAGTGTCTAAAGACTTTCTTTCTCCCCATATGGCTGAGGTTTCTGTATGACTTGTTTCAGGGAATATCCAGACTGAGACAGATTATGGAATGACTATGTAAATCATGTGAAGACTCTAAAAATGTGCCAGAGATGTTCCTGTAGTTATTCTGGTGTCTGATGAGGAGATATGTTTGTGCTGCCTCTTCCAGTGCCTTCTTAACAGACCTTCACCTCTTCTTGGATATAAAGCAGAAGACAGTATGGCAGCATTTCTATTAAACAGGTCCTTTATGCTGAACCTGTGCTTTCATCCCCAATACCTATCCTCTCACTACAGCTCTTTTGTGAAACTGTTTTCTGCTTGTCAGTCCTATTTGTCATGATCCCTTCTTACTCACATAGAATTGAAGCATGAAGGAAAGGTTCACGGATTGGCACTGCATATTGGCAGTGTATTTCTTTCTGTTTTTAGGTGATGTTTAGGAAATATTTCCATTTCTTCACTATCCTCAAAATACTGAAGTGAAGAAAAGAAACCACACAGAAGCACCTCAGCAGGCATCAGTGAGTGACCATGACTGCCATGCAGTAAATTTAAATGTGTTTCTTTCTAAATCTTTAGCTAGAATTGGTGAGAGTTTTTCCTTTTTAAGGCTGGACAAGGCTAGAATTCTCATTTAATAGACTAAATATTCAAAAGTTGTTCTTCTAAGATTCAGCTGTATTTGAAACACATAGACATATACTTGTCTATGTGCATTCTGGAGAAGCAATGGAAGTGAATCATTCCTATGTTAATCTGTATATTTGTCCTTTTTAAAGACCAGTTAAAAATAAACATTCCACCCCCTTTCACAAAAAACAAAACAAAAAATCCAATGCATTTTTCTTTGAAAACTGTTCTCAAAAGGTCAGTGTCCTGTCAGATCTGGCTTAGCTCTCACTGAGATAGATAATTTTTATTTTTCTTTATTTTAACACAGAATGATATTTTTTGAGTTTGCTGTAAAATATCAGGCAAGGAAACTATTACTGTAATTTCATGTGATTCAACATGTTTACTATTGTACCTGGAAAATCTGTTGCAATTGAATTGTCATAACAGCTATTATTTTTATTTTCTCTTGCAAGCTACCCTTCTGGTACAAGTACATTCACCACAAGAAACTGTATATTAAAATAAATATTTCATGTTAAAATAAATCCAATTGATTTGACCCACAGAACATATTTCTAACAAAGAATCACAGACTCTGAGCTTTTCAGACTGTGTTCTAAGAACAGGAAAGAAACAATAAAATATGTTAGCTTTTTGCACAGTCAAAACAGGTTATATCAATATTGTTCCCTTTTGAAAAAAATATTTTCAAATTTCAGTTCATCTGTTTTGGAAAATTTATGGAATAATCTAACTCTGCTTCATTTGGTGTTGGGTTTGTTTTCTAGTTCTTTTTTTTTTTAAATTAAATACTGTAGAAACTAACATGGTTTTCACTGATTCTTCCGAAAATGGAAGTTCGCTAGATAAACATACATAAGCTTCACTTCCAGTGTTTATTCAGTTTATTAAATTATACCCTTTATTTAGATAAAGTTTTTCTAATACAAAATATTCTCTTTAGTTGCTTATGTTTGTTTGTTTGCTTGTTTTCTTTGTCCCAGTTTAGATTATTACTTCAAGGCAATAATACTATATTAGTGCTATTTGCCTGAAAATATCCTGAGCAACTATAGTAACATTTTAATATTTCCCAAAAACACCTTTAAAAAATATTTAAGAAGTTTTCATCTAACTGAATAGCATAAAGGAGCAAATTTAATAAAGTTATTCTTGTAAATGTTTCTAATGGGAAGATGGGAACCAAATAAGACATCCAGGAATGTTATTGGAAAAGATCTGCAGGCTAAGAAGTCTTTTTCAAGGTCCTTTTGCCTACCAAGGAGTAAATCCATAATCACTTTGTGAATGACTATAGCAAGAACAAATCCATTGACATGAGGGAATTGTGGGGGTGATGGAGTAGGGAGGGGGGGAAGGAAGGAGGGTAAAAAAGAGATATCAAAGTGACTTTTTTTCCCACTCATATTTTTTCGTGCTGCTTGGTGCTTGACTTGGTGCGTTACACTTGGTAACCTTTCATTATTTTGAAATCAACCGTCCATTCTTTATATAAGGAACCCTTCCATGAATTTGCTACAATGGAACCTCTTTTCAGTACATTTTCTTGCCGAGAAATTTTTCATTATCCCTTGCTTCTCATTTTACCTTGTCATTTTTCATCTTTAGACTGCAAATCAGTAATCAGTGAAATAGGCCAATTTACTCTGCACCTGATTTTCATGTGACTATTTTGCGTCAGGCACTCACAAAGAGCGCTCTGTACTTCTAGACTATATTTTACTATATGCAAGCACACCTTGAATTAGAAAGGACCGTAATTTGGGTGCAGAAGTGACTGCAGTTTGTGCAAACAATATAAGTCCACTACTTTCTAATTGCCTTAGGATGTCGGTAGCATAGTAGCTAGGCAGGCAACAGAGAAAATACACACAGTCATACCTTGCAGTGTATTCTGAGCCCTGTATTATCACAGCTATAATACTATCCCACCAGCCTGTTTCTTCAAGGGTGATTTCATTATGTCTTGACATGAAATAGTCAGTGACTGCAATGTAAGCTTCACCATTAATAATGAAGACACCTCAGCTAGGGATTTTTGTTGAGGTGCATAGAGTTTTAGGCATATCTGAGAGAATAACTGATGTGAGAAAGAACAGCTACTCCTACAGGTCAAAAGAAGTGTAGAGATGAATATTTAAAAAATGCAGCTATGAAATAAATATGGGAAAATGATAATACAAATGAGTCCATTAATTTCTTTGACACCACAGCTATATTCTTGGAGTTTGAAGGGCTTTAATGGGTAAAAGACTATCAAGGAGACTTAATATTTAAATACAGTCATTGACACTTCATATGGTTATTTTTTAGAGAGCGGAAGTTGAAGTTATACTCTATCATGTTTAGTTCTGAGCTTTGTAGTACTTTCAAAAGAGAGAAGTGGAAAGAAGAGTGCAGGGAAGTGACTTTATGGTCTCAAGATATTTTTCGCATTGCAGTGCCTGGAAAACACACTTCTCACTCTTGTGCAAACATTTTAGCCTGATACATGGGTTAATGATCATTAAAGCTTTAAGAGATTAGCAACAAAATATCTCTACCAAATATCATCCTCCTGACATTCATAGAATTCCAGTTTTAAAAACACATTAAATTCTCAAAGTCTTCCTTTTCTCTTATTCTCCTCCCTTCTTATTTCTATCTATAGTAAGATTGTAGCTATCAGAAAATAAACCCAGATCAGTTTTTGATGAAACAGTGAAAGCTATTGTACTATTATATTAGAAGTTTCAAGGATTTCTGTGTTTCCTGTGGCTTTCAATTTGTCTTCTAGAATTTCACTCTCTCTGCTCCACAAATTCTCATAAATTTGAATATGCCTGAAATTATTTCTTTACCCCTGTGGCCTAGGGTTAACATGCTGCTGAGACCACACTACTTGTGATTGGTTGTAATAAATAATATTTTATTAAATTGTTGTTTGAGTAGGAGGAAGGAAGAAAAAAAATGGCAAAACTGTTGAGAGACAGTGCCTCTCTAAAATATATTAAAAAATCAGGTTCATTCTTGATGGCCTTGAAAACAAATACATCATAGACTTTAAAAAAAGGTATTACTTTACTCCTCTTCATTCTAGTCCTCAAGAAAAGGTCTGCTTTTCTTGACACCTAAATGTCCCATCTCATCATAAAATCAGTACAATTTATGTGTCTTTCAATTTCCTTATTTCTGAAATTTAGTATAGTCATTTTACATTGCATTAAAACTGGAAATAAGGAAAACTTGTCTAGAGAGGTGGGTCACATCCACTTCAGAAAGGAGTCAGCACTCCCCAGCAGCGACTTAGAACATGGCCTCTGCCAGCAGAGTTATAAGACCAAGGCACTGTTCAAGTGAGAGAAAGGTGTTAGTGAATGTTTCTGCACCTAAAGTTGCATCACAGTATTTATGAGGACCTCATTACCTCCACCTCTGAGTATTTTTATGAATTTCACTTCACATGGTGGTGCTGAGCTATGGATTAACTGCTCCTTTTCTTCTACCAATGAAAAACTGAACTCCTAGCCTTTTCAGCCCTACAACTAATATTATTTTACATTACATTTGAAGCCACCCTAATCCCAACACTAATCCTGGTAACACACTGAGGTAGCCACCCAGAAAAGCTAAGTGCTGGAATCTACCTATTATTCTGTACCCTGATCAGCTCACTCTCCTTATTAGTTGTTGTCCTCTATCTCCACACCCAAATAGGCACCCTAAACCCAATAACAATAAAACTTCTACATTATTTGATAGCAAGGCAATGCACTGTTAAGCCTGTGCAGGCAACCAGATGATGCTGATGAAGTGCTATCTATTGCATATGAGTTTAGGGTGAAGTGATTAATTTCATAATAGCTATAACGTCATTTCATGGCCTGAATATCCCAGTATCAGCTGGTACACAGCATGCACTTCTACCATGTTTTCTAATTTCAATGACTATAAGTATAATGTTTGGGCTCCAACACCACTCTGTTATATAAATCAGAGGGGAAGATCAGAATATTTGCTTAAAAACTGTCTTTCTCATCCAAAAATTAAAGCTTTTGTAGTCAATTTTCTTTCTTTACCCAGAACATTTAGATCCCTTTCATCACTATAGCTCTCATTCCACTGCGTCAAGAGAACAGTTAAACTGGTTTAAGCAGAACAAAAATCATGTTTAATTATACCTGAATTTGCAAAAGTTTATAATATTCAGACTCTCATTCTAGAGAAAAAATGTGTTATCTTTCATTGTTTTTGTTTGTTTGTTTGTGGGGGGGTTTTTTGTTGGTAGTGTTGTTTTCTGTGGTTTTTTGGTTGGGTTTTTTTTGGTTGCTTGGTTGGGTTGAGTATTTTTTTGTTTTGTTTTTGGGGTTTTTGTTTGTTTGTTTGTTTGGTAGGGAGTGGTGCGGGAGGTGGGGAAGAAGAACTTGTACTTTGCTTTGCATTTGTTTTCAGTGATGCAGCAGGATCTGATTCACAGAATGTAATAATGAATAACTTTTTGATAAGGTGGAAAATTCACATCTGTTTTACAGAAAGTAAATAGCACATTATAAAACAAAGAGCTACTGTAGTAGAACTAGTGCCATAAATAATTAAAACCCAATCAATACATCTTCTGCAACACTACCTGGAAGCTGACAATTATGTGAAAAAACTGTGAACGATCTGAATTTCTTACTAAGCATTCTGCAGATCCTGAGTCTTTTCTCTTTAGTGACTGCCTTGTATTTAGAACAAGACGAAGTTGCATGCCTGGTGGTTGCCATCTCTATTTCAGTTTAAAGCACCAGTTTTAAAGAATCTGTTTTCAACTTTTGAGTTTTAGACTGAAAAACAAGATTAAGGTCACCTCAACAGTTAATGCTGATCACCCATTTAACACAACAGAAGTAAATTCTTGTCATCATTACCAAATTCAAAGTAAAAAGAGTGAAAGGTTTCAACGATAACTGTTCATCTCTTCAAACCAATCAGTTCATTAACAATTTATTTATACATCCAGCACTGGCTTTGAATATTACTTGCACCCTGTACATGACTTTAATCTGCTTTTTCACTTAGGACCTGTAGAAAAGAAAAATATTGTAACAGTTTCATTAGGTACTTTAAGATCTGACTTGCTGTAGCCAGCTGTGCCACTCACAACCATTCTTGGCTATTGTGTGGATCCATGAGAGGTCAAGATCAAAAACCAATGAAAAAGACTTCATGACTCCTTATGGCCTTTTCATTAAGTCTCAATATTTTAATAAGCAAACTTGTGGAGGGGTAAAGTTTATCTTGCTTCTCTGTGGAAAGAATAAATTGTAGTTTCAGTAAACAAACACAGACCCTGTGCGATGCTGTTGGGGACATGGTTAGAACTGACTTGACTACTTTTCAACTGCTGAGACAAGGTAACAATATCTGGCCATAAAACAACAGGAAATGTCTGAAACATTGTTTTTTTCTATTCACAGTAAATACACCTGCTAATTTAAATAGGGAATATTCTGAGAAATTAGGTGAAGACTATGTGAAGTAAGCTTTCTTGGAAAAAAAATCATGGAGGAAGCTTTATGTAAGGTAAAGTCAGGAGAGTGTTAAAGCCTCAAAGCAAAAGATGTTATAGCAAATAAATTAGGGTTGGATTTTGTTTCTTTGGTTGGTTGGTTCATTGGTTGTTGCAGTTTTTACTTTTGTCTGCAGAAAGAAGAAAAAAATGAAAGCAAAAAATGATAATAGTATTCTAATTAAAAAAAAAACCCACACTAAATTTTAAGAGAAAATGGGCTCTCACAAGACAGCAAAAGAAATGGTAAGTGAATATTGGAAATTTCAAGAGAGATGATAAAGCACAAGGAATGAGAGAAGCCAGTTATTAAAGAGTGATAATTGATGCTTCACAGCTGAAATGTAGGATCTTGGAGTGTGAATCACTGCTGCTTCAAATAAAAGATATGGAGAAAACATATCCTAAAATTCAGACTTATCCAGAAATAAAAAACCAAAATGCAACAACCAACCAAACAAAAAAACCCAAAAAGTTAGCAGGCATAGTGGTAAAGAAGGGGTAGATAGCAACAAGCAAATAACAGTACAATCCAAATATATTCATTAAAGAAATTAAAGGAATTAAAGAAATTATCAGGAAAAGCAAATGAAAATTATAAAGACACAAAGAAGCCAAAGGCTTATTGAATGATAAGGAATAGGTTGACCTAAAATAAAGGGGGAAGGACTGTTGCGATCCCTCTGCTGAGGTGGGGTAACTGAGGTTCATGTTAATAGGTTCCTTGAGGTAGATTATAGTGAAATGACACTGAATGATGGGTGTGCTTATATACATGTATATATGCATGGCAGCTTTATTTTAGAACAGTTTGGTTCCAATGGAAATGAGGTATGTAGCTGTTTTCATTATTATCTATAGAAATACCAAAACATAAATATATAACACTTAAGCAAATATATAAGGAAAAGTAAGAAAGATAAACAAAGGNTATATGTGAATATATATATATATATATATATATTTACTAAAATTGTCTTTTTGGGTACTATTTTTCCCCTTCTCTCTTGGGAGGGGAGAATCCATGTGGCCGGGCCTTGGGCTTGGCAGGGAGCCAATCCAAACCTCCACAAAGGATAAGAGTAGATAGTGGAAAGCAAAGATAACATGACCCATGGATCAGGGATGAGATTTGCTTGTTGCTGTTTAGATATCCATTGGTCAAGGTGGTGGTCATAGTCTTGATCCACTGGAGGTGGGGGAAACCCAAAAAACACAGTGCTCAACAGATTAATATATGGTCAGGCATACATGGGAATTCCCAGGTACCTCCTGTGCATGGGGGAGTTTTACACTGATGCAACACTCTGGATCATACAGAGCCGTCTGGAAGGACCCAGGAGTGACGCTGGGGGTGCTTTGGTGTTTATTGCTCATCACAGATGCCATCTGTTGCATAACTTGAAGTGGTCTTTGAATGTCTGGTGATGTGTGCATGACCAATTGCTTTCTTTCACACAGCTTGCCACAATGGGAATTTTCATCTGAATGTGTTTAACTAGGATGCATTAACCTGATCTCACAGTTGCCAGGCCTGGAACCAGCACCATAAATTCTTGACTTTTGTGCTTACCTCAACTTCCTGCTGTGGTGGCTTACTTTATGTCAAGTTCCTTCTGTGGCCTTAACTTTGAGACAGGCAACTGTGCTCTTTAACTCCCTAGAGCAAAGAAGGTTTATGATAAAACTGAATATAGTAGAAGAGAGAAAAATTGAAAAGAAGGGTCTGAAAAATTAGATTTTAATACTATGGAGTTAAAAAAAGATGCTTCTGTGAAAAAAACAACTCTTCATCATCTAGACAAAGTTCTTGACATTCTCAATAATCCATGTATGAAGCGTTGTTGAGGATTGATGCCACTTCAAGACTGAGAGTAGTTGGTGTGGCCTGGATATCATTCCACCTAGACTCCTAATTCTGGCTGAATGTTTCAGTGATTTTTGTGGCATGTACGTTGGACCCACCTTCTCTGAAGCTCTGATAAACAGAATTTGCTACCTAAAATTGTTCGTACCACTTACATGAGAAAAAAATTATGTTTCCGTGCTACTGTCTACCTGCACTGGGCTTTCTATTAACAACGATATTTAAAGTGACAATACAATGAAATACTGAGTACAAACCAGAGTATTCTCAGGGTTTTATGCTATTTTTCTTTCAGTTTTAAGTTTTCCTTTTGTGATTTTACCCTCTCTTGATTTGCATCATGCTTCCATTTTGTACAAGCAATTTCACAAGTCATGGCACTTCTGTTATTCTCCTGGTTTTTAATAAGAAAGGACAGGAGTCCTCACTACTTTCACTGGAATAGAGATACAACAGATAGTTAAAAACTGAATAGGAGGAAAATCCTTTAAAACGTTGGTGGGTTTTTTTGCTTTGATTTGTTTTTTTCTTTAAAAAGAACAAAAAAAACCACACCACAACAAAATAAGCTAACCATAAATGTAGATCTTGATAGGACAATGTGAAGCAATTTTGCTTAAGATAACCATTTAGTATTTTATTTTTTATATACTTTTTAAGTATAATATTTATTATTTTGTCAACTTTCTATGTTAAAAATATCCAAAGAGGAAAAGAAATATGTAATTATAAAATTTATCCTAAGTCTATGGATCAAAGTTTGGTATTTACTTTTTTTTTTTTAGCAATCAACAGGTTTTCAAATTTTATTGTTCCTAACAAATGCCAAAACACTTGACTAGACAGAACTGAGAAACTTTTTATTAGGCAAATAGCTTTTAGCATCTATATATTAGTTATGACTGAATTTAGAGTATGACTGCTTTAACTACCAGCATTGAAAACTGTTCTCTGCTGACTACTACAAATTATTTCCTCACTTTCTTCCCAAAGTGAAAAAAAACCAAAAAACATCTGCCTTTTCAGCCTGTCAGATCCTTTGAGTTGTATTGCTATAAAGGTAGGTTTGTTCAAAATTTGTTTTCTGCTGATGTTTAGTGGAGAGATAATATCTTTTCAAAACAAACAAACAAACAAACAGACAAAATAGAAACTATACAATAAATTCTGAATATAAATAATTAGGTAACTCAAGAAGGTGTTGACCTACTTTCAGACCTTCAATGAACTAAAAGGGCAAATTTTATTAATAGTATAATAATTTATATTTTGGTTTACACTCATCAAGGAACCTAGAGATGCTTGCTGGAGTCCACTTTCAGTGTTTGGAATCTAAACAACATTGAGGTCTAGTTTTGCTACTTGTTCACACGTACAAAATCTAAAGCAACAAATCTTCAAAGATATTTGCTCTTCTAGAAATGTGAATACCATGAAAAAGTGACATTTTTCATTCTCTCAGAATCTGATGTTGAAAAAGGAAACTAGATTATTGCTAAATCTGATTTTTTTTAGTGAAACATAAAAGGGGTGTGTAGAAAAAAAATCTTCTCTTGCTGTGAGATAAAGTACATTTGATCGGTTTGTTTCTGCTGTGTTAACAACACTGGTACAGTATCTGAAGATTTTAATGAAGGTGTTCTTAGAAGAATTAACCCTCCACCAAGGGAAAAAAAAATATATATTTAAATTTATGTCTGTTACATATTAGCACAATTATTGCTTCTCTGTGTTGCAATATATGAAGTAGCCAGGAAGTGCAGTAAGGCTGGACATTCTTCAAGGAGGAAATCCTAAAGGCACAGAAGCAGGCTGCCCCCACGAGCTTTTGCTTATAGTAACTTTCATAGTGCAAGTTACTTCAAATGGACTTTTTTCAGATTTATACCTGCATGCAGAAATCAGCTGTGTGATGATGATAATTTCCTTTTCTTACAGACAATGTACCATATTTTTGTAAGCCTAGGTAGACCATACAGACCTTCTCTCTTGTTCACTTGATTTATTAGATCACAGAATATGTTGAGTTGGAAGGGACCCACAAAGATCATTGAGTCCCACAATTAGCCCTGCACAGGACCACCCCCAAGAGTCACACCATGTACCTGAGTGTTGTCCAAACACGAACTCTGTCAGGCTTGGTGCTGTGACCACTTCCCTGAGGAGCCTGTTCCAGTGCCCAACCACCCTCTGGGTGAAGAACCTTTTCCTAATAACCAACCTAAATATAACCTAACATAACAACAGGCCATTCCCTTGGGTCCTGTCACTGGTCACCACAGAGAAGAGATCAGTGCCTGTCCCTCCTCTTCCCCTCATAAGAAAATTGTAGACTGCCCAGAGGTCTCCCCACAGTGTCCTCTTCTTCAGGTGCTGTCATACTACAGTCATACTACACAGAATACAGAACTTTCAGAGAAAGAACTGGTTTTCCAAGTTACTAAGTACCAAAGACCTCTCCTGTCAGACCTGTGAAGTTGTAACATAAGGGAAAAAAAAAAAAAAAAAGACATGGTCATTCCTGTTGCATCTCTTTGATGGGAATGCAAGAGTTTATGATGATTTACTCCTTTGGGCTGGTATATTTTGCATAGAACTTTCTATCAACTTAGTGGCACAATATTTTTATCTAAATAAAAAGGTGGTGTCAATGTAGTACCTCAGATTTGCCTAGAGATTTCACTTATTTTCAGAAACATTACATGTCTGGAAAATTTTCACTGAAAATAAGAAAGCTGGTGTCCAAGACAATTCCTTAGAGAATTCCTTAGATTTCTTAGTAACACAATTCCTTAGAGAAACAGGGTTTCATAAATGGAGATATCAACAAAAAGGAGAATGAGACATTATTATTAAAAAGAACAGGGAGAAAGAAGGAACTCTCCTTTGGTTTTCCACTACAAGTGTCTGAAGTTTCGTGAGGGTTTTTTTGTTGTTTTTTTTTTTTTTTTACAGCCCTTCCACTAGTGCTTATAGAAGTATTTATAGAACACAATTAATTAGATGCCTGCACTCTAGCAGGTTTAAGGGTGCAACAGTTAGAGATACAATGTAAGTCAGTAGAAACTGAGCATCTCACAATTCAGTGAAAACTGGTAGTGCATTTTCCTAAGCATTTTTGAAAGCCACATCTACAACTGTGCACTGATAACTTTATTTGCTCTATTTGGTTTCTATTATAAAGAATTTTTATCCTTTGTATTGCTTCCTAACGCTGTTTCAACAATGTTTCTATTAGCAATTATTACTATTCCCTGTAATTCACATAGTATTATACTCAACCCCTAGCAGGATAAATAGTATCATGCAGGGAAGAAAGAGGATATGATGAAGCCTTATAAAGAAGGAATGGTTGCATAAAGTATATGTTGCTCACTCCACAGATACACTTCCTTTCTGATAAGATGTATTAAAAAAACAAAAACCCAAACCAAGGAATTTCTGAACAAAAATAATAATTAAAAAAGGTCATTTTTGTAGAAAATTTAAAATAAAATCAATAAAACTCAAAAAATGTAGAACTGGCAGGGAGGAATTACATACATGGGATCATAAAGTGTCTTTTAAAGCTTTCTTGTAAAAGAAATTGTGTAAGATTCCTTTCAGTTACATCAGCTCAAAAAGAAACAATTTAACTGTAATATCTGTAATTTCAATTCCCCCAATAACAGTATGAAAATACATTTATAATATTACAAATGTAGTAAAGCTGTAGGAAATTTGTATTGATTTAGGACTAAATAACAGCTTTTACATCATCATGGAGTCTTCTGTTCTACACCATGCCAATGATCATGAACATTGTAGTCTATGAATGCAGAAATGGTGAATAACAACTATTGGATTCAGATGAAATTTTCTATGTCTGTATATACATACTCAGAAAGATTCACCTGCTTGTACTCATTGAGAGAGGCAGAGGTGGGAGTGATCCATGATTCTTGGATGGAAAAGGATGTATAGGACAGGGTAATACTAGGAGAATCCTTTTGGAAGTTGTAGGACTTCAGAGCATCTTTTGGCTGTCAGGTTTATAGTTTACAGGATCCTCCTTTCTCCATTTTTTAAAGTTGAGTACAATGTTTCCCCTTTTCCACCTGGGACTTCTCCTGATGCCCATGACATTTCAAATATCATAGAGAGTGGCTTGGCAACTACATCAGTCAATTTCTTCCAAACTCTGTGATACATCTCATTGCATCCCATAGGCTTATGTACATTCAGGTCCTTCAGGTGGTCATAAACCTGAATTTTATTTACAGTGGGAGGGACTTTGCTCCCCCAGTTCCTATCCTGCAGTCCATCCACTCAAGAAATGTGAGAAGAGAGGTAGCTACTGAAGATAGAAGTAAAACCTTTGTTGAGTACCTCAGTTTCTCCTTCATCCATAGTTACCAGTGTACCAACATTTTTCATGGAGAGGGTACACCTTCTTTGGCCTTCAGTTCCCAATGAATGGGAAAGTGTATTTGCAATTCTTGTAATGACCAACAGCATAATAGCTCTGCATAAGTCAGGTATATCTGAGTTTACATTTAAAAGCTGAACTTTGCAGTAACCTTTATTCTTAGAATACAGCACTCTTCTAAATAATAACTTCTTCAAAATGCACTTCAAAGCACTTCTAAATTAAAACACAGATTTAGTCTCATGAGTATGTAGATAACCCTCAGCAATAAGGTTTTCTGTCAGTATGGGCAGCATTCTCTCTCATGTTTTATAAAATCTGATCTAAAGTTAATGAGGGAGACGAATTCCAGTTGTCTATCCTGTCTGATTTCAGTTATTTATCACCCAATGATTCTGGCTACTGTAATAAAATATTTAGGAAAGAATCAGTCCAGAAGAGAGCCTAAATTTATTTGAATTTTCTTGGCCTATATAGAAGAAATAGGAATAGCCTTTCTTTGCAGATGAAAAATGTATTTAAGTCAGTGAATAAAGTTGAATTGACAGTATCTAGGCACTGCAAAGCTGCTGTAAGGGCTCCCTGAAGCCTTCTTTGGTGAACAACCCCAGCTCTCTCAGTCTGTCTTCATGCGAGGTTTGTTCCAGCTGTCCGATCATCTTCATTACCCTTCTCTGGACTTGTTCCAACAGGTCCATTTCCTTCTCATGTTGGGGAATCCAGAGCTAGATGCAGTACTATAGGTTGGGTCTCATAAGATTGGAATAGAGGGGCAAAATCAACTCCCTTGACCTACTGGCCATACTTCTTTTGATGCATCCCAGGTCACATTGCCAGCCTATGTTCATCCAACAACACCCCTAGTCCTTCTTCTTAGAGTTGTTCTAATTCCATTCTCTGCCCTGACTTTATTTGTGGTTGGGATTGTCCTGACCCTGGTGCAGAACCCTACTCTTGGCCTTGAATATCATGAGTTTTGCAGAGGCCTACTCAAGCCTGTTCCCTTCTGGATGAGATCCTTTCCCTCCAACAGGTCAACCACACCACTCAGCCTGGTGTCATCAGTGAACTTACTGAGCGTGCACTTGAATCCACTGTCCAGGTCACTGACAAAGGTGTTTAACAGTGCTGGTCCCAGTACTGAACTGTGAGGAATGCCACCTGTCACTGTCTTCAGTTGGGCATTCAACCACTGACCACAACACGTCGAGTGCAATGATCCAGACAATTCCTTATCCACCTAGTGATCCATCCATAAAATCCATGTCTTTCCACCTTAGAGGCAAGGATGTTGTGCAGGACAGTATGAAATGCTTTGCATAACTCCAGGTAGATGATGTCAGTTGCACTTTCATTATTCACCAAAGCTGTAACCCCAACATAGAAGGCCACCAAACTTGCCACTCACAATGTGCCCTTCATGAAATTTCATTGGCTGTCACCAATCCCCTCATTATTTTTCTGTGCCTCAGCACTATTTTCAGGAGTGTCTGTTCCATGATCTTACTAGGTGCAAAGGTGAAATTGACTGGCCTGTTGTTCCCTGTCTCTTCCTTATTTTACATTTTAAAAAGGCAGGCTATATCTGCCCTATGTTAGTCAGTGGGAATTTCAGAATACCATGGCATCTCAAATAGAATGAATAGTGATTTAGCCAGTTCATCTACCATTTTTCTCAGGACTCACTGATACATTTCATTGGTTCCTGAAGACTTGTGCATCTTCAGGTTTCTTACATATTCTCAAACTAGATCCTCTCCTACAGGAGTTCAATCTCCTTATGCTTGTCTTCGCCCTTTGTGACTCAGGGAATGAGGCTAGAGCACTTGTGGGTGAAGATCAAGGCAAAAAACTCTTTGAGTATCTTAGCCATCTCCATATGCTGGGTAACCATGTCGCCTGTCTCAAGAAGATACATATTATTGTCTGTATCAAGTATAAGAAAATTAGTTCTAGTACAACTTGTTTTCAATGCAATTAAATGTCCAATTACCACATTATGCTATGCAACATTCACAAAACCTCTTCATGGATGAATGCATCATATTGGTAGATACATGAAAGTGATAACTATCAATCAGTGTCTTGTAAATCAGGCATTTATTTGTCCATGTCAGGACTCATATAGCGAAGATGTGTGCTCCAGAATTTTCACTGATCTAAAGTTGCTGTGATAAAATTTTCCAGTATGACAGAATATTGGATTGAGGTGAACCCAGGCAAAGTCTAAAAGAAATACTTTGTTATGCAAAATTAAAACACGGTCAAAAAAATTGTGAACATTTTCTAATGTTAAGAATAACTGTAAGTAGTAGTTCTGAGTGTTTAGGGATCCTAGTGGTGGAGATTTCTGCAAAAAAGGTTCAAACAAGATGCCTTAGATAAATTTGAGAACACATTGCTGTTTACTGGATGGTAGAATTTGTTCTCATTTAGAATACTAATCCTTCTTTTTATAACACTTAAAAACTAGCAAGCTGTATTCCTTTTGAGAGAAGAAAGGCAGTATATTAAGGAAGTAGAAGCAAGAGGACACGAGTCTTACAAGAAGGAGTTAAGGGAGTGTGGTTGTTTAGCTTGGAGAAAAGGAGACTGTGGGGATATCTTATTACTCTCTACAGCTACCTGAAAGAATGTTGTAGCAAGGTGAGTGTTGGTCTTTTTCCCAGGTAACAAATTTTAGGACAAGGGGAACTGGCCTCAAGTTTCTCCCATGGAAGTTTAGGTTGGATATTAGGAAAAATTTGAAAGGATGGTCAGGCTGCCCAAGGAAGTGGTTTCAAAAGACATGTAGATGTGGAGCTGGGGAACATTGTTTAGTGGTGATCTTGGGACTGTTAGGTTCATGGTTGGACACTCAGGGTCTTTCCCAGCATGAGAGATTATATGAATTACAGCATTTTGGCTCATGGAGGTGACAAAAATAGCTAAAGTACCACAATGTCACAGGAATAGTTGAATCCTATAATCCCTTCTGTCCACTAAATAATATTATATTGCATTAAGTGAACATTGGAATGAAAGACAGCTACATTTGTGTGTCCTGTCCTGCACAGAATAGAAAAACTATGAAAAAACTATACAGGTGACAATGTGTTGTATACAGATAACACA
>WBMV01003043.1:0-14691 GCA_013396655.1 Campylorhamphus procurvoides | reverse complement strand
ACACTAGCTATATATGCAACAATAGCAATGTTTCTTAGAATAGAGTATATTTTCTCTCTATGTATATCTGTAGATTTAGATATATAGATCTAGATCAACAACCTCTCAGATTGTCTTGCTTGGGAGTCCAAGCTGAAATGGTCCAAGGAAACCACTCTGTTTAATTCTGCACTGAAGGAGTGCTTATAAGGTTGATTATGGTATGTGGAAAGCCTACAGACAAAGCTCAGCAACTGCTTAAGCAATAGTCAGTATATCTGCATTAAGCTAAAGGTTCTTAAGCCTTTCCCTGAATTGTACTGTCATCACATTCAGATGTCTATTTCAAGCTGGCTTTTTAGGTATATCGGAAAAGCTTATACTTTTCTTTTCATCAATTTTCTATTTTATCTTTTTTTTCTCTTTTTATTGTTTAAAAAAAAAATCTTTGTTTTGGTACATTTGGCTTTGCTCTTTCACATCACAAGATTTTATCTAGAAATGTTGGTAGTTTAATAGCAAAAAAAAAAGAAAAACAAAACCACAAAACCCAACCAGAAAACAAAACTAACCAAACAAAAAAACCCAACATCAAAAGACACACCAAAAAAAGGAGCAAAATAGTAAGTTTATAAATCAGGTTGTTATACAGTAAACACTGGTCTGTTTCCAAATTGGTAATTTTGAACTTGTGAAGTGGTAATTATAGATTGAATTCACCTGCATTCAGAGAACCTTATTTAAATTATTTTTAAATGTAATTAATGTGCTTAAATGATGCAAAATGTGATCACCCAAGCCTCTGCACTGCTATTTAACTGATATGTATACAGCAATGTATATAGCAGTCTCCAGAGGAATTACAAAATTATGATTTCTAATACCATTTTTCCTTTTGTTGAGATACATTGTGCCCAGATTTCTGATTGTCAGAATAAACAAAGAAATTGTGAACAGCCAGCTACTGCAATTATGCCATACTGTGATTTGAATATAAAAAGTTGTGGTGACCTTGCCGTTATATGGAATGAAAACACAAAGTTATTTGATCTGTCAGCCAAACTGCAGCTGAAGAGTGTCCACCAAATACTCAGGACTCACATGGTAATTGTAAAGTAGGTTTCCAGGAATCTATTCCTTCATTCCTCTAGCACACTCATTTGTCATTCGCTCAGACTCTGAAATATTCCAGACTTGACATTGTCCTGTTTTCTGTTTCTGTTTCTATTACTTTTCTACTGGCAGGTTTCATATACATCTGATGTTTTGTATCTCATTGAAAAGTCAGAGTGTTTCATAACTACAGTTTTCTGGATTGTAACATCCTTATTATTTTAAATTAGACTTTACAGAGCAGTTGTTCTAATTTAAACAAAAAAAGAATTCCTTCTATTAGTCTGGTAAAAGGAAGGATTCTCCTGTAGTGCAATGACATCCTTCTTCAATTTGCAAGTCAACATTGTAAAAGATGAAAGAAAACAGGCCTCTTGTTATAAATTTACCTCATTGTGACACAGAAGAGAATTTATCAAATAAAATATCTGCTTGAATTTTCATATTTTTTTAAATAGTATGAAAATATGGCCAGTAGAAAGAATAAAATAAAAACCTTCTGATTCCAAGTCAGGGTACCCATTTCCATTTATTAGAAAGTAATCTTCCCCGTGTAACTTTGCCTAAAGGTTGGTGCTGGATAAATTAAAGGCTTGCTAGCAATATCGTGTGGTTTTTACTGTCATATATCTGTTCTTTCAGATGGAAAATGAAACATCCCCGTAACCGTACAAAGGTTTGATACTTTTATGAATAGAGAAGTGGTCTTTATGCATCTTGGAACAGGCTTAGTCAAAAACTCCTCTCTACTAAAGAAAGGTAATGCGGATTTTATTTAATTTCTATATTTAAATTTGTTTTTCCTTCTATAAAGCATTTCTCACAACTTATAAAATGCTTCATAAAGGAGAATTTTCATCAAATTTGTATCTTGATCTTAAGATTTTTAATTCTTAAAAAAATTAAAATACTATTGTGTGCTTAAATCTTTGGTTAAATGCATTGATTTATGAAATTAAAATCCTTCAAATGCATGATGTAGCTATAGATTTTGTATTTTTATTATGCATGCTTTTAATGTAGACTCCTCTTTCAATTTAGAAGATTAAAAAGAACAAATCACAGAATAACAGAAGATACCAAGTTGATTTTGAGGTGACTCATGTAAGCAACAATTATGCGGAAATCACATATGTCATCTAAAGTCATCCAGTATGAAATGAAAAAAAATTCACTGAATTACAAAGAATTATGTTCTTGTTTTATTCTGCAGTCTCGTATTGGCAAATTCTGAAATACAGTTCTGTATAAAGGAATATCATATATGAATTTGCACAAAATCCAACAACTTAAAAAAGTAGTGTGAGATTTAAATTTACTTGGTCACAGAGATACTGCAAAGATGGGCAATTTCATTTGTCTAGAATGGGACCTTAGTAGTCAGCTCAAATTCTGGAGCAGAGACATAAAAGATATCAAGAAGGAAGAGTAATGTTAGGTATAGTTGGACAGTAATTTAATATAGTGAATTAGAACAGTTAATCAACATTTTGAAAAACATAATTTTGAGGATGATTAGAAGATCAATTTAAGTAGAAATCTAGGGAATGGTCTGGAAGATGAAGCTGATGTAGTGATATTTACTGGATAGACAGAACTGTCTGGCTATGATACTTCAGTCTTCCTGAAACAGAGATAATAAGGCTTTATAAAGACTATGAAGGAGGAATCACAATAGTCGAGATAAGAGTTGATTAATGACTGACAGGTTTGCAGCAAATGAAAGGTCATATTAAGACCAAATACAGGCAACATCCCATAGGAAGAAAACCTACAGAGAAGAAAAAAAGTTAGGAGATTAGGGGGAGAAGGTTTCTCGAAAGACCAAGAATATTCATAAGGGCTTTCTTTTATCTAAACATGAAAACTATGAAGGATGAAAGCAGATATGTATTTTAGGACTATGTTGTTTAATCAGGACAGCTTAAAGGGATGTCATTATGCAATATGCCAGTTTCTTGTGTGACAGGGATAATTTTCTCTGCTTTTACATACCTGCCGCATAGGAAATGTTTATTAAGTTTTCCTTCATGAACACTGCCATGCTCTGATTGTTCATGCATGAAGGTGACAAAGTGAGAAAACAATTGCTTACACGTAACTGCTATTCTTTTCATCAGTTTATGTTTAAAGGACAGAACACGCAGCATTCACTCTCAATTGCAATAGGCAGGTTGATATGGTTTGCAGAAACTCTAACTTTCAACCTCAAAATCATTATTCAGAAATGTAATGTTTGACCACTGGTTTTAGATTTTCTTTACAAAGTGCAAGAAAATATTCTGCCAATCTCATACCTGTGTAACAAAGTACTGAAGAAGAGATAAAATTACTTAGATGAAATTCCCCTTACAGAACTACTGAATTTCTTTGAAAATGTATGAAAAAAAGAGTGATTTAAAAATGCTGGAAGACTGTAATTTTTCAGTTCTGAGGAATAAATATATTTTATGCAGGCTTAGTTAGCCCACAGAGCAACAACAAAAAACTAAACCAAAACAAACAAAAAAATCCCAAACAAATAACAAATTGTGTAATCTTAAAGTTGTGTAATCTTCACAGTTTTGAATAACAAGGTAAAGATGAATAGGCAACAACTGACTAGCTATACAGTTAATCCCTTGATTTGATAAGAGTCTAGAGGAAAAGGTATCCAGTGGCAGGGAGGTAACACTGGAAGAAAAGGAAAACTTATGCAATAAAGTCTATATTCAGGAAGTTAACAAACCAGCAAAACCAAGTTATTTGAAAAGAAAAAAAATTGTCTGAATGGTTGAAATAAGTGGTCATAGGACTACTTTAAAACGTTTATTTTATTAGTCATATGTACAAACCTACAATCTGATGTACATAAATATTCTTGCCAGTCAGTTTGTATGGATTTTTTTTTAACAGATACTAGCACTAACTAATACTCACAAACTGCATACCTTAATATTAGATGCCTCAGAATTGCCTTTGATATTTGTGGGAGCTTTTCTTGAATAAACTACAACTTTAAGTACCTTAGTCAATGGGCAAGCAGAAAATATAAGCTATGCTAGTATGTACAGTCATATACAACAGTAAGCAGAATCAGGTCCTTGGACTGTAAGTCTTTTGGGGCAGATAATTTCTTTCCCTCTGTATTTTGGCAGCATCTAACCAGAAACACCATTAACAATAAAAAGAACTGGAGAGGGTAGATCGTAGCTTCCCCATGTAGTTTCTGAATTTTCGTCTTTGATCTACCATATAGCATTTTATTACAATTAGATTTATCATGATCATTGCCAGAGAGTAATGAGACTTACTTTGTGCATCTTTCCAGAAATGAAGATGCAGATTCAGCAGTTGTGCTCGTGGGACCCCATGCAAGCCATGCTGCCTTGGCTTTGGGTGAGCTACCACAGTGGGGAAGCTGCACAGAGTTTTTTGAATGTGGCCCTTAATAGAAGACCCTTGAGCACCTAGAGTTGTATAGTAGTGTTTCAAATCCTAAGTACTCCATTTTATTTTGATTTCTCTTTCTTTTTATTTAATGAAATAATTATGTGGTGAAAAAGAGACAAATCCAAAATGTAAGTTGGTGGTAACTTGTACTACTGCTACTGTAATTCTATCTAGCCATTTTTGGCATCACCTTTGAAGGAGCAGTATTAACTCCAATATCAGTTGTATAAACCACCACGTGGACTCTGACAATATGTGGTTCATCCTAACTTGGTATTTCAATTGGCAGTATCATTCAACTATCATGTTCAATTTGCCTTTGACACTAAATCCTAAAGACAGTACTATGTCATTCATATTTTAAAATATTTTACTGCAGTGAAAGACAATGATACTTTTTAGTAGTTTTTATGTAACGATTATGCTAATGGTTGGAAACAAATCTCGTGAAAACAGCCTTATTGTACATAAGGCAGGCAGACCTTATAACAAGTATTCGTTCATCATCTGCTTCAGCATTCAGCTTCAGAATAATTCTCACTGGATGCTGAGTAAACACAAGAGGTGTTTTCAGCATACTCAACAATACCCAACCAATTATAGAGTCAGTACCTTTGCATGTGGAAGAAGCATGCTGGTTGCATGCTCCCTGATACCAACCAGCATGACTTCACCTCCAGGTGAATTCAGTGAGGCTGTTAAGCACTCGGGTCCTGGCAGAATATAACCCTGTATCTGTTTAGAACATGGTTTTAATGGAAATACTTGACGACAACTGTCCAGAGAATTTTTACTTCAACTGACTAAGTACCTGAAGCTGAAGTTGCCAGTACAAAATGGCAACATATTTTAGTTCATGAATAAATATTAGGGGAACAGCCAATAAAATAAAAAAAATATATAGATGAAGTTCTCTCTTCTGCCATCCTCTCAGTTACTGTCATCAGTCTACCATTTGCCCTGATGTTTTTAATTCCATGTGATAAACATGATAACAAGTCTGAGCTCTGCCCAGTCCTTCTTGGCTCAGGATCACAGAAAACCTCCATGACCGGGGGCGGAGGGGGAGGGAGGGGCGATATTACTTCCAAAGATTAGTGTTACCGTTTTACAGACACTTTGAGCACAATCATCAGCCAGAACCCACAGACCACTGAAAGGCACTGGGAAGTGAAAATCTGGGTGATTGTCTTCTAAGTGATTTTAAGCAAAATGATCATTTCCTCTGACACTGCCACTTAACTGCAGTTTTGTTTATGTAGGATTCTTTGAAATGCTCCTTACTACCCTCTTTATTTTTTAAATCTTAGTCCAGTTTCAGCTTTGTTCATTAAAAACCCATCAGTGAACTATTGTGCTTGAATTCTGACTTAAACAGGCCACTTGGGGGTACTGTGCTGTAAAGTCAATAGAGCAAGCAACATAAAAAAGGCAGACATAATCTCATTCACAGCCTAAATTTGCAAAAGGACACCTGGAATATAAATGTGTCTGAGTAGGGCCAGGGGTTTTTGTGATTAATTGCCAGCTGCTTCCACAGGAGATAGAACTATGCTGTGAAACCAGGAGAAAGGGTTCCCTGAGACCTTTACTGCTTGACTTCAGATGTAGTGGTGCAGGAAGGAGGACAGTGAAACTCACAAGCAGAAATAAGTCTTTTCACAGGAAAAAAGAGTCCAGTATTGGGACACTATTTATTTTCCCCCTTCTCATGGCTATTCTCAATTAAGTGTTTATGCAAGGTTGCAACCTGGCTTAGTTGCCTGTGTTTTCCCACAGTTTCCTATCAGAAAGTATACCTTCCCTAACCATAAGTTCAACTAAGAATCACAAGCTGTGCTATTTAAGCATATTAATGTGGCAAATGTCTGCTGAACTGCAACTTGTGGAGTATTGTCAGCAAAACCACTAGTTAGCTTAAACTGTCACTTCGAAACTAGCCTAAAAATAACTGTTAACAACTGGCAATGTTAAAACAGTAACAAATTTTGATATATGGTTTTGATTACTGGAATAAAAACAGAAATAACAAAATTGCCTAGTATTTTATAGCTCTGTAATGCTTCTCATTTAAATGCAGCAACTTTATATTGTGGCAAAATAGGTAACTGAGATTTCAGAATTATCCACTTTATTAGACATATAAAAATAAGTTGAAACATTATATCAGGTCATATACTCAATGATAAATTATATGACATAGAATATATTATATTATCAGAATATAGATATATCGTACTATCAGAATATATCTATCTTTTTTTGCTGACCTTTTAACATTTTTTATAAAAAGAATGTTTCTATAATCATGCACTTACAAGTGCTAATGAGTACAGGTCTCAAAAGCAACCAGATAATTTAAGAAAATAAATCTCATTTTTAGTAGCATCTTGTTTATCTAAGAGTGGGATTTTAGTTACTAAGTAGAATTTTCTTGAAAATGGGCATTTAGTTTTGATACTTTTCAGTATTTTAGATAGTAGTTCCAACCGTTTATTGTGCTGAGTAGTATCCCTTTCAAAAACAAATTCAGACTCCCTTGGGTTAAAGACTTAACACTTTTTAATATCTGGTGCTTGAGCTACTGTATAGTAAAAATCATGCACCGCATTAGCTTGCAGTTTTCTCTAACATGATGTGAGAATAGAAAACTGGAAAGATCATCATGAAATATTAAGTCTAGACCCTTTTAACTGCAAATAATCATCTGTCCTGTCCTCCATGAATATGTAAACTTCCACTTAAAATTAACTTGTCCCTATTTATCCCTTTAGGAAAGTTCCTCCAAAATCCTATTCCTTGAATTCTGAGAAGTATAATTTCCAGTCTGTAGTTACTTATAAAAGGTTTGCACTCATTTGTTTTTCCTGCATGTATACCTTCTTCTCATCAGTCTTTCTGACATATTCACAGAGGTCAAAAGCTGGTTTTGTTTTAAAGTCAC
Organism: Campylorhamphus procurvoides; assembly: GCA_013396655.1. Lineage (NCBI taxonomy): Eukaryota > Metazoa > Chordata > Aves > Passeriformes > Dendrocolaptidae > Campylorhamphus > Campylorhamphus procurvoides. The sequence goes on along the minus strand of WBMV01003043.1, from coordinate 7,223 downwards.
ATTGAATGTATGAAAAATATTTTAGAAACACATTTTGAATTATGTTAAACCTTTAGAAAGACTTTGAAAGGTCAGCTATCTCAGGCACTGAAGCGCAGAAAACTAGTTTAGTGTCAGCTGTATGAGTGTTACCTAATCAGTGTGCAAATGCAGGGAAACAAAAAAAAAAGATTTCTCCACTCAGTCATTCATTAATCTCTTTAATAATAAATCCTTTTAAATAAATTCAAGAGGAAATTTTTTTAATGGTTTTCAATGAATAGTCTTTTCTCTTTATTGTAACAGTTATTCATAGATTTTGGGATTTGAAGGAAATTTGTCTTCAGTGAGTTACTTCTTTAACCTGTTGCCTACAAATATGGATGTATTCTGGATTCTGCTCCATTTTCTGTACACATAGCTAGAATTTCTCACACAGCTCCTTTACTGTTTTCATTTCATTACAAAATCTTAATTTTTACTCTGAGACTGATACACTAGAATCTTACTTTTCTCTTTTTGCAAAATGAAAATTTTATCCTGCATCATCTTAAAAATATTTTTTTTCTTTCAGGCAGTGATTGCCTAAATGAATGGCTTCCAATAAGCCTCTAGAGAAAAAACTCAGGTCTACAGAACATCACAGAGTGGATTGACCTTCCTGTTTTCTAAATCCTGGGAGCATACAGCTAGAGAAAATATTAATTTTTTTGTACTTTTCATGTGAAAACCTTTTTCTTTCCCCCCTCAAAAGTGTGCCCATCCATTCTGTCAGTGATATATGTATTACCATGCCATATCAATTCAATAACCCTCCCTCTTCAAGTTAAAAATACTTCAAGAATCACCACAATAACTTGTTCATCTCACAGTCTCATATAGCCTGGGGAAAATGAATGAGGCTGAACTGTTCAGAGCAAATTCATCACAGAACTTTTAAAAACTATTTGTAAAAAGAAGTCTTATAACAGTGATTTCATTGATTATCATTAATATTTTCAGACTGTAGATGTTGGAAAAAAATCTTATAAATGTACTGCTTGTTCAGGTCATGAATTTGGATGAAAACATGGCTTTGTTATGCTTCCTTGGAAATTAATTAAGGCACTTTTAAAGGAAAAAAAACCCAACAAAATAAACAACAACTAACCATTCTCTTCTCCATCTGCAAAATTTTGCAATTGGTACAGCTTTTTTTAATATTTGTTTGACTGAACTACTTTGTACAAAGAGAACTAACAAGAGATGTGGAACATCAGACAACCGATACTTAAATGATTTTATAGGCACTTCTTAGTGACAGCTGAAGAAGGGGGAGATTTCATCAGAAAGTGATTAATTTGACTAAATATCTACAAAATTGATGAACTAGATAACTGGGCAGACTTGACATGCTGACAATTTTGCAAATGATTGTACTGAGCAGTTTATCATGAAGATGCACAAATATTTTAAAGCTTTTTTTTTCCACGCAGAAATAAACCTGAGAACCTCTGCTCTGAGTCTCCCTTGTTCTGAAGTCATAGATAGCAGAGTAACCTTGTGTTGAACATGAGTAATAGCCATAAAAGTAGTAGACATAAGTACAGTGCTTCAAGGGAAGCTTGTTAATGGCCTGTCTTGTCTCTACGTCAACAAAACTGTTTAACAGGAAAGCAACAAATGGGTTTTGAAAGCAGACTGAGATTTAGTATTTAGCAATAGTGTCCCAATTATACTATTTAGCAATAGTAAAAGAGGGTGGTGTAGAAAAGGGGAGAGTGGAAGAAGGATTTAAAAGTAGAGAAAGACTGAATTATGTGAGATTTCTAGGACATTTTTTGTAGGAAGAAAGGCTGAGATATTAAAGAGATGAAAAGTTAGAGATAGGTAAAATATATGCCAGAAGTGGGCAATTGCAATGCTTTTAAAATTAGTTTTTTTTAAACTATCATCATTTTACTGACATTTTATTCTCTTAATATATTCATAAGCTTTCATAAAATCAAGTTGCCGTATACATACATTATATGCAGATGGTCTGAAAATGGAAAGGAAAATATTTGTGATGGTTTGACATATGATTTCTAAATGAGCAAATCTAACATGGAGGGTCAGAGCTCTGCAATAAAGTCTCTATTTGTAGCTACACAGAATTGCTTGCTCTTACTTTATACCTACCATTTCTCACTACTGAACAACACAGAATGCTTGCAGTGTTGTTCTTAACTGGTATTACTAATGGCAGGGTCCTTTTGTGGTACAAAAAATTCGTCTCACAACCAAAGTGCCAGCTCTCCTAAGGACTGGAAGAGTAATAAGGAGCCTAAGTCTGCTGTTGTCTCCAACAGGCCATGATGAGCCAAGTAGCTTCCAGCAAGGCAACAGGAATTGATGAAAACTACCACAGGGAGTCCTATTGCCTACCCTTAGACTCTAAATCAAAGGTATTTCATTACTCTATTTATTGAGCTGATGGGAAGAAGGCAACCAGAAATGCATGGAGAGTAGTTGAACACCTATGATAACAGAACTGGGCTTGAATTAACTCAAGAGTGAGTGAATCTGAAGAAATTGCATGTCCCCATCAGGCTGAGAGCTGCTGCTAGACCTTTTTTCTATTTTGTTTTGTCTCAAGCTAATTGTAATGGTAAACTGGTGTCCTGCCAGGCTGAAGCCATCCGCATGCCTTCAGAGATGGCAGTTTACCATCTGTTTAGGATAAAGGCTACAAAGAGCATAGCTTAGGTTTGGTTACTCTGCTTTTGTCACATGTGGGTGTACCTTTTGTCAAAAAATTTCCAACACTGGGATATTTTAGGCAGATTTCTAGTTCTTTTATAGTGAGGTAGCCATACATGAGTCACTTGAAGGTTAGTATGGTTTTACTCCAACATAGAACAGAAAGCAAAGGCTGTCAGGGCTTGCTGGTAGGTTATGTTTCCTACTGGTTGCTTGGGGCACTGTACTTTCCAGGATGTGGCTTTGCTGTGCATCTGAAGGGAGTTAAAGGTACAGGGCACAAAGAGCCCAAGTCTGCCTCAGGCTGCCTTGCCATCCAGCTCGTACTGCCCCAGCTGCAATCATGATTTCAGGTTAGTATTTCATTTGTTTTGCAAGGGAACTTCAACAGAGAGTTCTGCTTGCTTTGAGGGAGGCGGAGGGGGGGGGCAGACACTAAAACCTAAAAACCAAAAACTTCTCAAATTCACAATGTGTTTCCCTTTACTGAGCCAAACACAATGTAATGCAGAGTTTAAGTCTCTCAAACTCATCTTTTACGGCACAGGCAGTGAAGATAATACCGTTACTGGTAGTCTATACCAGTTGATTTGCATGTTTGTCAGAATCAACATGATGTTCTGCATAGTAAATGCAGTCTTTTAATAACTTAAAGGTAGATTATACAACCTTGTGGCACCTTACCCAAAGGTAGTTCCCTAGGAACAACTTCTGTAAATATTTCATGGTACTTTTCCTAATTTATTGTACCAGGAATACAAATACCAGTGACCAGCAATACAAAAGACACTTTGAAAAATGCTGAGAAGCAGCAGCTACATTTGCTTCTTTGCTACATACTATGGACGTTTCTCTAACAAAGACCACATGTCCTGGATTGAACCCCAACACAACTGCAGCATTCTTAGCTCTAATAGAGAGAATGTATCAATTCATCTTTTCCTTCTCAGTTTATAATTCTATTTTTTTCCTTTAGCTTTTTGATCAATTCTTAGGCACTTTCAAGATTGATGTTTCTATTTTTACACTGATCTTTATCTTCATATATAGTATTTGATTCAAAGAATCCAAGAAACATGTCCATCTTCCATACCACAGAATCACCAAAAATATATTCTCTAGAGTATTTTCAGTCATATTTCTACAATCCACAAGTCACCACAGTTTTGCTGGCCATTTAAGGTAATTTTCTTCCTCGATGTTTGTTAGAGTTTCAAAGCCTGAGAGGGAATTCCTTCCAAAAAGCTGGGAGCCAAAGGCTAGTGTCGGTAAAGATGTTTAACAAAGGAGACAAAAGACATGTATACCCTGATGTTACCTATCTTGGCTAGGCTTTTTTTTGTTCTGATATCTCCCCCAGCCTGGGAGAGAGGGGGAAGGGGTTGGTGTTACTGGTTTTTCTAGTTTTTCCTGCGCAAGNTTGGTTCTTTTATATATATATATATATATAGTGGTTAAGAACTCTTATCCTTTTCTTTATATATATATACTTTTTCCTAATTAAAGTTCTGTTTCCTAAATTTAAAGGAGAGGGATTATTTCTTGGCCAGCATAATATCTTAGTTCTCTCTTGAACTAAGACAATGTTCTTCAGAAATCTTCAAAATTTTGCTGAAAATTGACTGAAACGTTGACACTAAAATGCATTACTTATCCACAATTCATCCCCTGTCCCCCATGCAAGCAAAGCTGCTCCTTATAGCCTTCTCCCTCTCACAGATATTTGGACTGCTTGATCAGCAGGTGTATAAACTGGATCTGGAGTAGGTGTATTTTGAATTAGTTAGCTGGAGCATATAAATGGATGTTTATGTTATATGCCACAAATTTGTCACCTATGGCCCTACGTGCTACTATTTATTGTCTTCTAGCATGGTGGTCGTAGGGTCTTACTCCATACATGCCTATGTTGCTGAGTCTGTGACTATCACTATGGACATGCTCTTGACTTGGTAATTTAGCTTCGTTTCCAGTGGAAAGTTTTTTTTTTAACATAAGTCACTGCTGTCAGTAAAAGATAAAATAAAATTACAAATCTCTGTACCAGGATAAATGGCAGAGAACTGTGCTACAAATCTCAGATTTTGAGGAAATTGTTAGATTAAGGAAGCTTGTTGCCATGGACATCACTGTTTAAACTCTGCCTTGGTAAATAAGCTAGCCATCAGAAGATTTGTGCTAGGCAAAGAAATGCCAGGATTATTTGAAAGCATTCAGCTACAGACATACATTATACTACTTCTAGTTGTTTTGGTGTAAGTCAGCATCTCACTATGATTCAGGGCAATATCTGCCATTCAGAAGGCATTTTCATCCTTCTTACTGTAGACGGTGCACCCACGGAAGAGCGCAACAGGTTTTATTGACAAGAATTTCCTTAGGCATGTAAGAACAGTTTGATGTATTGTGGTGTATACTTTTGTCCTTTTCTCTGGCCACTCCTATTTCTCTAAACACAGGAAAATGTATTTTATTGAATTTTAGTCTGAGTCATTTTATTGCAGTGAATGCTTTAACACCATCTCTGCACATTGCAATGTCACCTGGTACAACCCTCAGCAGAAAGCTTTCCCTGGTGTAGAGAAAACAGGAGCAACCCAGGATGTTCGTACAGACTGTGGAATGAGATGCTGGAAAGCAGTGCCACAGAAAGGCACCTGGAGGTCCTGGTCGATGGCAAATTGAATATGAGTCAGTAGTGCCCTGGCAGCCAGGAGAGCCAACCCTGCCCTGGGGGGCATCAGGCACAGCATCGCCAGCCTGTCGAGGGAGGGGATTGTCCCGCTCTGCTCTGCACTGGGGCAGCCTGACCTGGAATATTGTGGGCAGTTTGGGGCAGTAGAATATAAAAAAGATGCTAAGTTATTAAAGAGTGTCCAAAGGAGGGCAACAAAGATGGTGAAGGGCCTTGTGGGGAAGCCGTATGAGGAGCAGCTGAGGTCACTTAGTCTGGATAAGACCTGGTTCAGCCTGGATAAGAGGAGGCTATGGGAGACCTCACTGCAGTTACAACTTCCTTATGACAGGAAGAAGAGTGGCAGGCATGGATCTTTCCTCTGTGGTGACTAGTGACAGGACCTGACAGAATGGCCTGAAGTTGTGCCAGGGGAGGTTTAGGCTGGATATTAGAAAAAGGTTCTTCCACCAGAGGGTGGTTAGACGCTGGAATAGCCTCCCCAGGGAAGTGGTCACAGCACCAATCCTGAGAGAGTTCAAGAAGTATTTGCACAATGCTCTCAGGCACATGATGTGACACTTGGGGATGGTCCTGTGCAGGGCCAGGAGTTGGACTCGATCCTTAGCAGCCCCTTCCAACTCAGCATTGGAAGGGGTTCTGTGATTTTGTGACTCTGTTAAGAAGCCAGAATGTCCCTAAACTTCAGTCCCTCAGCACCACTATAGTTATGCTTGCTAAGAGATGAATCTTTCCAGTTTCACTTTAAACAGAGATAATTTCCTTGACTTTATTTTCAGTGCTATCCCACTAAGAATTTACAAATCCTCAGGCGCAAACAAGGATTTGGTAAGCTGAGACAGAGAATCAGAAGCACCATTTGCAGGTTAGGGAAAGGTAAGGGTTCTTTGCTCCCTGCAGGAAGTAGTAATGGATTTATGTCACAAGTGCTACTGGAAAACTATGGTGAAAAAAATCTGTCCAAAAACAAGTTAACTCTCTGTCTAAATAGTGAAGTTTGAGCCTAAGAAATGTAATTATTTGGTTTGCAGATTAAAACAGCATGTAATTCAAATGGCTGATCTTAAAGATAGTTTAGTCTGAATACCAGATTAATGCTACAGTACAGTCAAGCCTGCACTGTGGTGGGAAGTATTTTCTTAATTCATATTAATAATTAAATATTAGTGAAAATTATTTTTACTTAAGAAATGTAGTAACTGTGCTATGGCATATGGAGGACAGGGAAGTGATTCAAGACAAGCAGTACGGCTTTGCCAAGGGCAACTCCTGCCTGAAGTGGCTTTCTGTGATGCAGTAACTCCATCAGTGGACAAGGGAAGAGTTACAGATGTCATTTACCTGGACTTCTGTAAAGCCTGTGACATGTTCCTCCACAACATCCTTCTCTCTAAATTGAAAAGAGATTGATTTGATGAGTGGACTGTTAGATGGATAAGAAAGTGGTTGGATGGTCTCATCCAGAGCGTAGTGGTCAACAGCACAGAGTTCCCATGGACATCAAATGGTGTCCCTTGGGGGTCCCTCAGGGGTCTGTGTCACTTAGTATTGTCATTAATGACACAGACACAGAGATTGAGTGCAGCTTCAGCAAATCTGCAGGCTATACCAAGCTGAGTAGTGCAGTTGACACACCTGAAGGATGGGATGCCATCCAGAGGGACCTGAACAAGCTTAAGAAGTGGGCCCATGTGGTTTAACAAGACCAAGTACAAGGTGCTGTACCTTGGTGAGGGCAACCCCCAGTGTCAATTCCAGCTGGGGGATGAACAGATCAAGAGCAGCCCTGCTGAGAAGGACTCAGAGTTGCTGGTGAATGAGAGGCTGG
>WBMV01003026.1:97287-114984 GCA_013396655.1 Campylorhamphus procurvoides | reverse complement strand
CGCGCATGCCCGGCGCGGCCCCGTGAAGGTCAGCGCGGGCCGGCGGGGACGCGCGCGCGGGAGCGCGTTAACCCCTTGGGCGCGGGGCGGGAGCGCGCACCGAGCGCGGCCCGGGCGGACAAAGAGCGGAGCGCGGGCTCGTCCCCCAACGGGGCGGGAACCGGGCAGGGGGCTCGGGGTTAGGGCTTCCCTCACTTCTCTCCTCAGCTCTAGAGACAACAACGAGCCGCAGCAGCCCCGTCTCAGGCGACAGGCTCTGATTGCTGCCTGGAGCACGAAACATCTGCTATAAAGTGCTACCAATTTCAGCTGAACACCCACCATAGAGTGTGTGTTGTAATCTACCTCGTTGTTCTCAACAGGAATCATATAAACAGATGTCCTGGGAACATCAAATCCCAAGGACAGCCACTTGACAATAAAGGAATGGCAGACTCACTTTGGACATAGACTAAGTTAAAAAAAAATTAAAAAATCATGTAATAATAAAAACCCAGCTCTAACTCAGTATGATTTTATTCTCCAAGTACTTTAGAAAATAAATCAGTAGAAGCAGCTCTTTTGTTTTGTAAATGGAAAATAAGGTACAAATGGATGGAAGTGATTTGCCCAACATCACCTAGCTGAGATTGAAACCCCCTTCCTGTGATTCTTCCACCCTCCACAATAGTCCAGGAAAACTGCTTTGCCAGGCATTGGCACAAATGGGTGAAGGTTACAGTGCAAGAATGTCTTCTCCCGTATTAGGAGAAACAGCATATAATTTCATTTTAAATAGCTTTTCTATTTCCCCAGCTTTTTTTGTTTCATAAAAGCATAGGAAATAATTGTCAATGTGCTTTTAAAAAGTGCCTGGTTCAACCCAAGTCTTCCCCAACTGCTGCAGGTGCTCTGCCAGCTCCTCCCAGCCATCCCCGGCCTGGAAAACTTCCCTGCCATGGCATTCCCTACAGGGCTCATGCTCCTCCACTGGTTCTTGGAGCTGAGCACACACTGGGGCCATTTCACGCTGCCACTGATCATTCCAGCTCGCTCCATGCCATGTTCCCACCCTGGCTGGTTTCAGAGGAAGGGTGACATCCTCCCTCGGTGCCTCCTGGGGCCCCGAGAGCCCACCCGGCCTCTCATGGGTGCTTTGGTTTTACTTCAGGCTGTTAAACTAAGATGGCCCGGTTAGAAAAGAGAAGAACAAAGTTGTTGGTTTAGGGACACAGATTTGCAGCTGTTTGGAAATTTTTGATCTGTGGGTAATTACAGAAGTACATGAAGGTGCTAGTTTCCTTGAGTAGGCATGGTTTTCCTCATCCCATTTTCATTAAAGTCAGCAGCCCTCTGTTCACTGAAACGTGAAACATCCCAACAGTTTTGGCACTGATACAATATGGCATAGAAAACATGCCGAAACCACACAGAAAATATCCAAAGACTGAGTTTCTGCTTAGTCTAAAAAAATGACCACTTGTTCCCGAGTTCAAAATTATTCAATATTCTCATACAATACAGATAATGAACTAGAGAACATTCTTATTAAATTTCCTAGCAATTTGGAGGGGTTACAGGTTTGCTACAAGAGACAATTTAAATTAGAATCCTGAGAAGCTGGAGTTATGTTCTGTTTTTTCAAACCACAATTCAATCTGAAACAGTACAAGGTTCCACATTAGGATAGAAATCAACAACTGTCTAAACAGAAGATGGGGGGAAACTGGCTGAAGAGGCTTTTTTCAGAAGAAATATATGTGGATATAATAGGTCATAAACTAAATGTGACTTATCAATACTACACTGACAAAAAATAAGCAGATAAATCCCCAGAGGAGCAGGAACTGCAGGAATGCTGCCCCACTGCTCTCATCCCCTTGGTGGCAGCATAAGTAGTGACAATGATTCTCTGGATTCTTCTTTTTCTCCTCATTTTGTCTCTCCTTGTTCCCCACATCCCTTGAGCTCTCCAGGGCACAAGCTGTCCCAGCTCAAGACTTCCCTGAAGCTGCAAAATTATATTTTGCCAGAACTGCAAAGGAACTCTTCCAAAGCAATCCTGTTGTGGTATTGTCAGAGTCTCCACCAAAGTGGCTTTTGCACCTGGGGCTCTGCACATCAGAGGAAATGTGGGAGAAACCAGGATGGTTCAGGGGAGAACACTAAGTGTGACAAGAACTGTAAGGCACCAGAAATAAAGAGAAAACAACAGCTGTCAGGTATCCAAAAGGCTGGTGCAAGTACAGGGAAGAGCTGCTCCTCACACACAGTACAGGAAATAATGGATTGAAATTTCTCCCAGGAGGATTTATGTTCAATATTAAGGAAGAGAACAATAGTGACAGTAGAGATGTTCTGAGATAGTTTGTCCAGCAAAGATGGGACTCTCCACTGCCAAAGATCTTTCAAGAAGTTAGACAAGCATCTGTCCAGAGTAAATTGGTGGTGTAAATTCTGACTTGGGGCAGGACAAAGGACCAGATTACTTCCAGAGGTTCCTTTTGCCTTATTTCCTACAGAAACTGTATGGAATTTCATCAGACAAAAATAAGGGGTTTTTTTCTATCCAGAGTAGTTTCCCCTGACAGATTTCACAGATCTCATGCAAAAAAGTTTAAACCGGTCAAAAAGGGCCCCAAAAGTTTTTATTTTGAGAAAAACTACACATCTGATTGTTATGGCAATGTAAGAATGGAGAATATGCATATGCTGAGTGCTACCAGTTATGCTCTGGGGATTCCCAAGTACCATATAGCTTCTGTACTGTGGCTTTTTGCTCTCTCCTTGACTCCCAGATCTTGCATCACTGTTCCACTGACCCTTCTTTCTGTGTTAGGCCTTCCCACTGTTTCTAAAATCTATCTGCAATGAAGAAATAACAGAAGCAATTTGCAGCACACATCAAGAAAGAAAGAAGACTTGAAATAAAGGCAAAAAAAAGAATAAGTGAAGGCAAGGAAAAATGTGTGTGCCTCTCTCCAGAGGTTCCAAACATTATGCTACATAGGTAGAGAAACAATGACAAATTTACCTCCTCATCATTTAAAAAGTAATGAAAGGCAACAGCAGGGATGCCAGAAGATGGAGAAATAAATAGGTAATACTATAGGATGCAAAATAAGGGTGCCCTGTCCTGTCCCAGATACCAGCTGCCTTCTGTTCCTGCAGTTCAGAGTCAGGCACTTCTCCCCAGGTAACTAAACCTGTCTATTTTGCATCATCAGCAAATTTAATGGATTGCCTATTGTTGTGCTGTGGGCATTATTGAAAACATTAAATTATATCAATCCCAAGGCAGATCCTGAGGAAACTGCAATGTCTTTTGTGCCTTCTTTACTGAACTCCTTCCCTGCCTTGCAGCTCTGCTGTTCCTTGTTTTCTGAGTCCCAGACACATTTTCAGATAGCACTGTATCAAAGGCTTCACCCAAGTCTAAACAAGTAAGACACTGATTCATTTGGGTAGAAAATTAGTTATCTAAGAAAGAGTAGGGTAATAAACTTAGGTTGCTTCTCCATACCATGCACATCCTCCTTGTGCTCAGTTGTTTTCTCTTTCAAAAATCGTTCTTTAGCCTTGCATGGACTTAGAATTAAGTTAATATATTTGCCTTTAGTACTCTTGCCCTTCTGTATTTTAAGAAAACCTACAGGATTGCCTGTTTGTCAGGAAAAACAAACTTAAAGCCCATTTTGATTAACATTAGTAATATTAGGAATTATGTTGTATTCTCACTGAAAATAGTCTGAAAAGTATCTGTAGGTTAAGGAAATCAATAATAAGTAAATATGGACCACAAGATGATTAATATGCAAAGCTGCATAAGAACTGAGCACGAGGAGGCTGGAGAAAGGACAGAACCAAAGAAGGAAAGCAGAGCAATCTTGGCATGGACTGTCTCATAAATCTAGCTCTCAGTTCAGCTGAACTGGCAGAACAATTAACAGGGGAATACAACCACATTGGCCTTGGAGCATGATGGAACCAAGAGCAAGGAATAGTGGTGATCATAAAACCCTGCATTTTCAGACAAGCCCAAATGTCTCTTAAAAGTATTTTATTTGGTAGAATAATTGCAAGAATTACAAGCAGATTACCACAAAAAAGTCAATCTCAAATGGTATCTATTACACCAAACATCAATGGCTTTGGAAAATTGGGAGCCGTGGGAAATGGCAGATGTGACTTAAAGGCAATGTTGTAAAACATCATCATATGCCTAAAATTCTTAATAGGAACACAAGTGGTATGTAATATTACTGAAAAGTTATAAAGAAATAATGAAAAAGTGGAAGGAAAGTGGCTACTAAGGAATCCAAGGCTGGTTGTTACAAACAGATTGTTTTACCATCTTCAAAGATCTAAGAGAAGGAAGTAAAAGACATGTAGATTAAATCCTCACACAAGAAGATTTTAGAGAAGGTTCACAGCCAGCCAGGACAGAGGATAAAAAAACTCCCAAAAACTCAACAGGGCCTAAAATGATAGACAGGCCATTTAAGCTAGAAAAACTGGAGGTGGTGGTGGAAGATAAATCCTGACATGGAAGAACTGCACTGTGTCTGTGCAGCAGGTGGGATGGTTTGCTGATCTCTTCAGCATCCATTCACTCAGTACATAAATAAACCAGCTTCAAAACATGTAGAAGAAACACAGGCAGAAGAAACAGAAGTTGAATCACTATAGCATTCAGTGCTTTTCAAAACAAACAGTTTACAGTGGAGAATTAGCACTGCAGAAGGGCCTGTTTGTGCATGGCCATGAACTGTCAGAGGGACAAGAGGTGTGTGTCGTACCTTATGTTATCTCCTCTGTCACATGGCATAATTCTTCCCATTCTTGGGACTCAGTAGTCTCTGGTGCCTGAGAGTATGAGGAGGTACAGCTAAGAACAATGTAGTCTCTGCCCTTGACAGCTCTCAGATGAACTTAACAGGTGGAAGTAGATGGATTGCACTGGAGCAGAGAGAAGCAGTCACCCCGCCAGGCAGGGCCTGCTGTGGCAGCTGTCTGGCCACACTTGTCTGGAACAGCCACCAAATTCCTGCCCTGTGTGCCCCGGCCTTGGCACCTGTTTTCTGATCAATTTATACCCAGCCTGCAACTTGAAACCATAGAAACAACACACTTGTGGGGGATTGAGTACCCTGCTCTCTCTTGGGAAATAACTATGTCTCCTTCTTCAAAGAGATTCCCCAGTGCTCTAATGCCACAGCCAAGTTGGTACATGGACATATGATACAGCAATACCAAATGTTAGTTATAAATATGATGCCAAATAATAACACATAATTCTCTGCTAAGGTTAGAGAGAGACAGGCTTTCTAAATTATTAGTTAAAAGTCTGAGATACCATGTAAATGAAAAACAATTTTTTTTAAATTCCTTTAGTTAAGATCTTCAATATTAATCTCCAGTAAGGTATTGACCTAATCTAAACAAGCATAAAACAAACAAAAAATAGTAAAAAGTTTACGTAACAAAAAGTTAACCACTGATGTTCTAACCATAGGAGATACAGGGAGCAGAATCCTGGACAAGAAAAATTCCAACACATGAAAGTTTGTATTTCTGCCCTTCAGAGAAACTTCTTTTGTCTATCACACAACCCATTCCTTTCTTATTGCATCCAATCTTTGGCAACAATTCCACTTGGCTGATTTTGTCTTAACACTTACCATTTTTTTTTTAATTTTTGGTTTCTCCACCTCCTTCTATTCAAATCAATCCTTCCCTTTCCCCAGTTCAAGCTTCTGCCATTGCACATCACGCCAGTACAATTCTCTCTTTTCTGACTTTGGCAAATACTTTTTTCACTCTGATTAAATCCACTTGGAATGCCACTGGCAAAAATTTGCTGTGAAACTGTCTAAATGCCAAATACAGGAGTAAAAAGACCCAGTTCTGCATCCTTCTGCCCGATGCATTTGCTCATTTTACCCTGCTCTGCACCTGCTTTGCCAAGCACTTCTCATGCCACTCAACTCCAGGATGCCTTGTCTCCTCCACAGATCTGCAAGGAGTCAACAATAACAATTCCTCGTGGAAAATAATTTAATCAAAAATCAGTTGCAGACCTACACTCTTGTTACAGCCTTATTTTAAGGTTTAGCATCTCCCCTTATACTTCACCTCCACTTGTCTACCAAAGGACCAGTGCTGTGCACCCTCTTGCCTGCCTGCAGGACACACTTCTCTGACGTTTCAAACCAGACAAAGGCCAGAACACCAGAAAATTACTGTTTCATCTGTCAGCTCGTAAAGAATATATAACTCAAATAGTTAATATTTCAGCTCCTGATCTTGTTGCAGACTTCCAGAATAAAAATGGTGAAGCCCCTCCCTGCAACAAAGCATCTGAGAGGGCAGGAAGCAGTCAAAGGCTCTTCCTGGCACTTGCCTCTGGCTGGAGGACAGAAGGCACTCACCTCCTCTCTTCAGACTGGTGAAGCTCTGATGTGTTCCCTCGATTCCTACAGCAACAGTGCAGTGTCTGCTCCCAGAATGAGCTCCCACCTCTCCCTCCTCACAGGAAGCCTCCAATCATCCACACACTGTCAGAGATGCTCTCTCCGATCCCTTTTGGTCCTGAACAAGCACTGAATTCCAAAGTGTCTGACAACTCACAGGACAGAAGTGCTGTGATGGCTGCAGACAGGCTCTTTAGGAAGGGCAGGCTGGGGGTGAGGAGGGGGAGCTGCCCTTCCTTCAGCTGAGCGTGACTGAAGGACCCAGCTCCACCTCGGGATGGACAGAGAATCAGCTGAGAGCTCACAGGCCACAGGTAGGGCCAAAGGCAGAAGGCAGACCAACACAGATGCTGTGGTGGGTGTCTCCTGCAGACCACCTGCTGAGGAAGGAGTGAGACCAAAACAGCAGGAAAAATCCCCAAGTTCACAGTCTCTGGTTCTCAAGGGAGACTTCAACCACTCCAGCATCTGCTGCAGGGATAACAGAGCAGGGCACAAGCAACCCCTGAGGCTTCTGGGGCACACTGAAGGTGACTGAGGAGTAGACAAGGAGAGGTGCTCTGCTGGACATGGGAGAACTGGTCAGGAACGTGAAGGTCCAGAGCAGCCTTGGCTGGACTATGAGATGGAGTATTTCAGGAACATGAGAGGATGGAGCAGAGCAGAAAACAGGGTTACAGCCCTAGACTTCCAAAGAGCAGACTTCGGCCTGTTTGAGGATCTGCTTGGAAGAATCTTTTGAGTTAAGGCCTTGGAAAGAAGAGGGTTTCAGGAGATCTGGTCGATTTTCAAAGACCACCTCCTCCAAATTCAAGACTGGTTCACCCCACAGGCAGGGAATGAATCACAAGCAGCAAGAGGCCTGCATGCATTAATGAGGAGCTCCTAACTGAGCTCAAGCATTACAAGAGGCAGAAGCAGGGACAGGTGACCCAGGAAGAATATAGAGACAGTGTCCAAGCATGCAGGGATGCAATTAGGATAAAAAAAGACCACCTGCAGTTGAATCTGGTGAGGAACACAAAGGACAGACAGAAAATCTTCAGACAGATGTGGGAGAATGTAGGCTTACTGGAGAGGGGACTTGCTGAGAATGAGCACAGAAAAGGTTGAAGTATTGAATGCATTCCTTGCCTCTTTCTTTACAGGTATGATTTGCCATCAGAAATCCCAGGCTTCTGAGACAAGTAAGGAAGCCTGGAGCAAGAAAGACTTGCCCTAGTTGAGGGAAGACAAGATTAGGGAACGCTTAAACCACTTAGACATACACAACAAGTAAACAGGTTTTTACTTTAAAAAAGTGGCCCAGAGACCAACTTCACTCCATCCCTGCAGATATTCAGAAGTTCACTGAACTTGGTACTCAGCAAGCTGCTCATGCTGATCCAGCTCTAAGGATGCAGGTTGGACCACACCATGTTCAGAAGTCCCTTTTAATCTCAACCATTCTATGATTTTATGATTTCTCTCAGGAAAGACTGAAGCATTACAAGTGACTCAATCAACTTGCCCAATCAACACGCAGTTGATTCACAGGAGGAACCACAGTCTGGAGACTGGAGGAGAAACAAGGTAAGGACAAAGCACCTGGAGTGCCCTTCCCTGGAAGCATATGCCAGTTCAGAAGCAGCAACTGAAAATGCTTTTTACCTTAAAAGGTAGGTATTAGGGGACAAACCAGTAGGATAATGAAGGTAAATAATACATTTCTATTTTGCCATCCTTTAATGCAGGACTAGGAAGAAGCTACTGGAATGAGAAGCAGGCTGTTGATGAAAAAAATTAAAACTCTGCTTAGTAATACCTATACACAATGCATAGAAATGCATGCAAAATGATACTTCTAAAACAATTTTTCCAGTTAAACACTATGAAATGATCACTCTTCCACCAGTGTATCCCACGTCTCGTATTTTAAAAAGAAAAAAATATCAAACTATGCTTGCACCCTACTTCTGGTCCCTGCTAAATGTAAGTTTGCTCCCTTAGAAGAGCATCACAGGGGGTTTAGAAGTGCCTATTACACATAATTTTTTCACTGTATTAGCAGTTCTTACGTGGTGGACTCAGTGCAGGGAGACCTGTCAGTGCCTCTGCACAATTCTCCTTTTCTCCTTTCAGACACCAGAAAGCACTGCTGCATATACTCAGTTTTTCAGATTTGTCTGTCCACTCCTTTGAAAGAATCAGTATCAGACACTCTCTGATGCCTCTCTGGATAGTAAACATCCTGCTTTCTTTATGGAGAGCTACAAGGAAGTCTTTAATGCTGGCAATTAGGAACAGAGAAAGGAACTCCTCAGATGGAACAACACAATCTGTTTTACACAGGGAGCAGGAAGAGTCCGACATTATTGCAGCTCACTCCTCCTTGTCAGATGGAGGATCAGAGCATCTGAGTGTGCCAACAGCCTCTGCTCCAGGTAGGAGCAACAAAGAGCTGAGAGCCTCCACTGGTGAACTCTGCACAGCCTCCCTGAGCAGCCCTTGGTCCATTGCCATGGGAACAGACACATGCCTTCCTGTTGCCCAGGAAACAGCCACTGCTTTTGGAGACTGGTGAACACTGTGCCCAAAGCATTTCAGCATCTTTAGGATCATACCAAGTTTTACACAGTCAAAACCACCTCCCCCAGTTAAACACATCAACCATTCTTCCATTCCTATTTTTCAGAATATGTTTTAAGCATTTTGCTATAGTATGTCAGATTATTCCTAATATCTGGTTTTGATATCAACATTTAAAATCATATTGCCAACCTACACACCTCTGTATGCCTGCAAGTCTTTTCTCCTGTTGTTATCTAGCTCTTCCAATTCACTCTCACTGATCTAATGTGCAGCAAAACTGATTCCTTCCTCTCCATGGGTTTCCTGTGGTCTAGACCTGTGCTTCGAGAAAAGCTGGTTGGCAAAGCCAGTATTCACATCTTCCCTGCGTTCTCCACTCATTTTAACTAGAACACATCTGTGAAGGCAGGTTTGTACGCTGGAGGCCTCAGGGTGGCAGTGCAGGACAGCAGCACGTGGCAGATTCCTGCTGTGGTCCTGAGCTTTGCTATCAGTGTGAGAGCAGCCCTGTGCACCGGGGGTCAGCATGGACACTGCAGCCCCATACAGCTGGGTCAGCACAGACACTGCAGGCAGGCCCATACAGCTGGGTCAGCACAGACACTGCAGCCCCATACAGCTGGGGTCAGCACAGACACTGCAGCCCCATACAGCTGGGGTCAGCACAGACACTGCAGCCCCATACAGCTGGGTCAGCACAGACACTGCAGCCCCATACAGCTGGGGTCAGCACGGACACTGCATGTCCATACAGCTGGGGTCAAACCCTAAACAAACTTCCCACTATTTCCTTTTCCTAGATTTTCTTCCCAAATAGGATCATGAGTAGGTGGCAGGCAGGCAAAAGAAGTTTAATTGTCCTGGATAAAGAAAGCTCTCCATACTTGCAGCTCTTTCCCCAGGACTTCTGGCATACTCTGCTGCTGTCTGCTTTCTGTCTCCTAATCTGTATTTCATCTCAAAACAATCCCAAGCCCACTTCTGGAATGATGGTCATTCACCAGAGCTCCTTACCCCTACCTCTATCACTTATCCTTTTCTGCATTTTCCTACCTTTTTTAAAGCTCTTCTTCCTAGTCCAGCACTGCTCTTCTGCCTTCCGACCCTTCTTTAAGCTGAATGCTCCAACAAGCACTTAGATGATGTTACCATACTGGTGCAAAAGTGTGTAGCTGCCAGCTCTGACCAAAGGCAGCAGTACACAGGAACAACAGGCTGTGCAGCAGGCACAGAGCAAAGAGAGTCCTGATGTGATGTGTGGAACAGCCCTCCACAGAGCAGTTCAAGGAGGGAAAGAAAGGGAGAGGGAAGATAAGTCCTATGTGAATGCATTTTGAGAGCAAGAAGCCACCAGAGCATTTTCCAAACACTGAAGTGCAATATGCTGATAGGCCTGCTCCTATTTACAGGACCTATCAAAGAATTCTAATCCTACTAAAACAGGGGCACAGCAGAGAATAGAACAGGAATTTAACAGACCCAAGAGGTATTGTTTGTCTCTACAGAAGACATGCTGACTTCTCACCTGCACTGGCATGCTTACACACCAGCTCTTTGGACAAAAGACAGGACTCCACTAATTACAACTTCACATGCAATCTACATCACTAACGATATTAACAGGTGGGAATGGCTGCAGCCTTGACAGAAGCATTCACTCAGAAAGTAGAATCTGAAGGGAGTTATGGAGAACGTGACAGGAGACATTACAGCACACAGTATCAGTCAGTAGCTCTCTCCTGCTTTTATCACACTGCAGCTGGTGTCCTAAAAGCAGAATTACTCACCATACAGATATAGAAAGACCAGGTACAAAATAACCCTTTTATGAAGAAGAATTGAAGCAGAGTGCTTGTTTACATTGCCAAGGAGGGGCCAATCGTACAGAATTAAGATTATCACTGAGAAGAAAAGAACACACAATTTTGTAACAGAAGAACTAAAGGATCACCAACAAAAATGGAGGACAGTAAGTTCAAAATCAACAAGTTTTTTGATGCAAAATAGCCAGTCTGGGGCACTAACTGTGACAGGACTTGCCAAGAGATACTGAAGATGTAAAAAGCATTTCCTAGGTAAGAAGCATCCAAGTTTCTGATCTTGTGAGCCACTCAGCAAAATCTGTACAAGACACACACCACCAGTTACTTCAGAGCATGCCAGAGACTGAAAGTACCAGACAGTCCACAGCAAAATTATGACAGCAGATGTCTCTCATGTCCCATCACATTGCTTTGAACCCCAGCTGGTGTACGCATGCTCCTGGGTTCCAGGGAGATCCAGGGATGCTGTTCTGGCTGTCCACAGCAGCTTGCTTCCTTTCTAAGATGGATCTGAACCATCAGGCACAAAACTGGCATAGGGTTTGCTTGCACACCACAAACAGATACTGCAGACTTCCATTCATACAAGAATATCCAGAGCTGTAATGCTCAGTGTCAGGGATCACTCTCCTCACAGCTCAGTAACACCATTCCAACCTTCACCCCTGGCCCTCGGGACAGTCTCGCTGTCACAAACAGGGGATTTACAGAACCAAAGCAGAGGGGCTGGCATGGTCTTTAGAGCTTCAAATCCTTCCTGGCCCCAAGTAAGGACTGACCTCCCAAAGCTCTTCTTAACAGATATTTGTCCAAGTTCTTAAACCCTCCACTGATAGAAGGTCTACAAGATGTACATTCCATTTTAAATTTCCAATAGTTAATCAAATTGCAGCTTGTCTTTGTGGGAGGTATAAGGGTCATAGTAAGGACAAATGGAAATCCATCAGTGTTTAGTAAAATAGGGGTGTCGGATGATCCAAAAGTCTCTTTTTAGCCATAAGATCCATTCTCTGTAAACAACCATAATCAGTGTAGATCAAGACCTGGCTTCAGAGCTGCTGTTGACACCAGGGCTTCTGCTTCTACTATCATGGGATGTTCTTTGATGAGTATTACTGGGGAGAGACAGGATTCACCATCAGCCAGTTCTGTCAGGACCCTGGCACATGTTTCATCAGGTCTCCTGGACATGTGTATGTCCACATTCTTCAGATGGTCTAGGACCTGATGTTCTCCTACAATGGGCAAGACTTCATTCACCCAGTCCCTACCTTGAAATTCAGGGACTCCAGAGATTTGGGAAGAGCAATTACAAGGGAAAGCTGAATAGGAAAAAACTTGTTGAATACTTCAGCCTTCTCCATTTTGGTTGTCACTAGATTCCTCATCTCATTTTTTGGGAGGTACAATTTATTTTGCCTTCGTTGTCTAACCAGTATATCTGTGGATGCTCTTATTATTCTTCACCTGTCTTGCCAAGTTTAGTTCCAGCTATGCCTTAGCTTTTCTGATCCCATCCCTACACTCCTAGGCAGTATCCCTATCTTCTTCACAGAATGTGTGTTCCTGCTTCCACTGCCTCTGCATTTCCCTCCTAGGTTTCAATTTGACCAGGTAGGAGTGCTTACTCAAGCTGTCTTCATAGGGGAGGTGCTCTTCAAAAGCACATTTGCAAATCAAAGGCCACATGTTTATTAAAAGTTAAGTTTACATGATTTCCCACTTCAATGCAATAGTTGTGCCTCTAAATATAAAAATATAAGACTGGTAAATTGTATTTTCTTCTCTGCAGTTTAGGATTTTGAAAGGAGCCGAACTACCTTTAAAAAGTTATTTTTTTTTTCATTTATTCGCAAGCAGAGATTAATTGTGCCAAATTTCAGAGTAAAAGGTAAAAGATACAATGTTGATTAGACTCTGACACTGACATTCTTGGAGCAAGAAAATTCTTGAGTCTAGCTAAGGGCTTCAGTTAAGCCATGGTGCTAGTTCTGTTCAGAGAGAAACACCTCTAGCCCCAGACAGACACAGACACCATCTCTGTGGCAGGAGCACAGAACAGAGGACACTGCAGGACTGTCAGAGGCCATACTGGAAAGGACAGAAGTTTGTCTCTCAAACATTGGAACGAACAGTGGAGGTTTTAAAAAAACATAGGGAGGACCCAAACAGCTTTCCACAAAATTCCTGGGGCCCTTGTCCAGCACTGAAGTGCCAGTGCTCTCAAATATATCCAGGTACAGTTACTTTCATGTTTTCTCAGTGCACATTAAAAACATTTGACAAGGGCATCTCTGGCTGTCAATTCATGAAAATCATATGCATCTCAGTTGTTGACCTCTGAGAAATATTTCCTAAACAATACCTACTAGCCAAGGTCTGCATTATGAAAGTATTATGAAGAACACAGCACAGCCCTGTGAGCTAGAAGAAAAGGCATGTAAATTGTTGATATCTGCTTGTTTCCATGCACTCAGAGCACTTCTGTATAAATGCAAAACCCGGATAACTCCCTGGGTATAACATCAGAAGACTTAATCCTTTACGTTTTAAATTAAGAACATGCAATTCCTCCAGCTGCATCTTTCCAGAAAAGATAACCTCCTGAAATGCTGTTCAGTTTCAGGGGAGACCAGCAAATTCCAGGTTTTACCCTGAGCACTCTGGAAACCACTGTGGCCACAGTGCACTGGGAGAGAGCTCTGAGTGACTGAGAGAACTGAGGGTTACCATTAATACCATACTGTCATCTAAAAGCTACGTGAGTTTTAATACACAAGCTCTTCTGATTCCAGTGAGAATTGTGGACTCTCCACAGGCATATGTATTAGAAGTTATATTCTGCATTAACTTTACATCAGTGGGTTCTTAACAAGCTAATGAGCACAGAGAACTTGGCATGTGACACGTACAGGAACAGAAGGAAATAAGAATGGGATGTCAGAACCAGAAAAGAAACTTTCCCAGATGTCAGCTAGAAGCCTTTTGGCACATCTGCTGCCTGGGACTCATTGGTCACCTTGAACCCAACACCCTCCAAAAGTGCAAACACAAGTGGTTCCTGATTAGCAGGTTATTGTTCTCATTGTATTTACCTCCAATTTCTTTTGCCAAGTACCTGCAGTCACCCCCTTTTTGTCTGGTCTCTTCTCCTACCAAGCAGTTTTCATCTATACTTCAGTCTTCAATCATTTGGAACCTCAATAAGGAGAACTGCCAACCTGCCTTTCAAAAAGACACGCCCTTCCTCAGGGACAGCTGAGAGCTGCATACAAGTACCCACTGCCATAAAGAATGTGCCAAAGTGAATGGTCCTATAATCCTCCCTGGACTCAGAATCCAAGGGAACACCCAGCTGAACAGAAAAGGACAGAATAGTGACAGAAAACATAATCACAGAAAACTGGAACAACTCCTTCCAATGAAGATAACTTACCATTTAACCACAGACCTAAGAATATGGGATATTTTCTAACACTGTTTATTCCCTAGGTGACTGCAAAAACTTCAAACGTATGTGCAAGAAAACAATGATTCTCTGATTTGCCTCATTTTCCTATTCCTTTTCTACACATCCAATACCAGTCAGAGATGGGAAATTTGGGTCTGACTCAGCACACACAGTTCTTAAATTCACCAGAGTTCCCACTGGCAGGCTGGGACTGGTACCTGTGTGCCAGACTTGCCCTGGCTCAGCCAGAACCAAGCAGGCAGAGGCAGCAGCATTGCTCTGCAGCAGGCTGTGCAGTACCATGGAGAAAGAGCCACATCAGGTGACAATAACAAGTCTAATGTGTCTTAAAATAGAAGAATAAACTAGTTACAACCCAAGGATTTATTTCCAAAGCAAAACAGAATGCATTTCCTCTACCAGACAATTTACACAACCAGTGGGGTGACCTGTGCAGGCTGTGAGAGGTGAGAAGTCACCAACCCAGCTGTGGGAAAAACAAAGTCCCTTACAGGCATGCTGTTACTGGCTGGGAAAACCAACAGATGGATACAGGTGCATATTCACCAGTGGAAGCAACAAGAAGAACGGAACTAATGGCAGAAAATAAAGATCTGAGTGGTAGATTTGAGCACCTTAGCATGAAGATGGACAATGGTCATCTAAAATCAGCAGGTACTGAAGAAGTCTGCCACCTGAGAAGAGCTAATTTAGGCCTGCTCTGAGAAGCATGGGAACCCTACAAATCAAAAACCCACTGAGTAGAACTAATCACATTTACTTGTGGTAAATGGAGTAATGAATTACCGCAAAGAATTCCTGCTACTACTCCTCCTCTTAGCAACTGCATTCTCCAATGCCATGAGCTCTGAGCCAGTCCACTCTGCCAGATCAGCACCCTCCTGCCAGAACTATCACAAACTATCACAGAAGTGCTTGGCTATTCAAACAACCAGTTTAGGTCAGAAGCAGCAAGCTGGCAGTTCAGGATTTATTCACAATGTGTGAATAAAAGGCAAACATTTTCCAGCCCCAATACAAAGCACAGACACATCCTTCCCAACTACAATAGGTCACTTTTCAAAGAGCTAAAACCTACCTGTATCAGACAAGACAGCTGAACACCTGGAGTCACATCTGTATAGACCAAGAGGAAGCAAGAAACTTATCTTGTGGATGGGGCAGGAGACCAGATATTATATCATGCTGAATTAGCAGATGTTCTCAATGACCTGAAGCAGGAACAGCTCTAAGACAGCAGAACGAGGATGAATTTGGATCCAGCTCTGAAAAGAGAAAGCACACACTGGGTGAGAGGAAAGTAATATACAATACAAATAACATTTCCTAGAACAGCACCAATTCATGTGACACTTCATAAACAGCACAACTTGGGGAGAAAGAAAAGGGGGGGAAAGCAAGAAAGGAGAGATGCAGCTGACATAGTGACTCAGGGCTTCTCTGCAGACCCTGCACACAGGAGCATGTCCAGGATGCCAGGACAGCAGTTTTTCCCAGGCACTGGCCAATCCATGTGGGCTGTTAAACTCCCCAATGAAGAGGATTTGTCAACACATTGAGAAGGCTCTGATAAGAACAGGGTAGGTCGGATTGGAAGGGATCCCTGAATTTGCCTGGCCTAACCAAGGAGCAAGAGTATTTTCTCACACAGATGTTCTCAGTTGTTTCTGCCATCAGATGTTTCTGATCACCCTTGGGAAGGCAGGCCAGTTCAGCAGCATCAACCAAGTCAGCTTGCTTTCATCCTTAAAAAAATCTGCCTTAAAGGCTACCAGAACACTCCAGTGTTTCAGTGGGCACCCTCAGCTGCCCCGGTAGCACAGGGAGAGTGTTGCACACTGGGATAACTAATGATCCCATAGATTTAGGGTATAGTCAGACAGCTTCAGTGTCTGCATACTCATGATAGGTCCCAGAGAAGATGAACCATGGTAAGAAGAAAAAGGAGCTGCTCCTTGGGAAGAGCTGAGCCAGCTGCACGTGCATATACAAAGCCCTGCTGCTCCTGACAGCTCTGTGCTGTAGCTGATGAAGAAAAGCTGCATTACAGCAGAACAGGTGTGAGTACCAGCACGCACAGCGTCCCCAGGTGTAAGCTCATACCTGGGTATGCAGTTAGAAACAACTGCTGAAAGAACAGACAGGCAAGAAAGGGAAGAACGAGCATCACAGTGCCAGCCTGGGCAGTGCCAGGCAGCACAAGCACAGGTAACACTACCACGGACACAACCAAAGTTGTGGGTCTAGTGGGGTCAGAGCAAGGGAAGAACAAAGGGCAGAAAGAAGATCATGGTGAATTCTGCTAAGACAGAGTGAAGTCAAGGAATAACAGAGCCCAGGCAAGCCCAGAGCCAGGGCTGAGGCAAACACCACAACGAAGGCAGTGCAAGTGAGAAGGGAGAATGCACAGGGTACAGAAAGGAACATCACTGCAGCACTGAGGAAAAGGAAGGCAAAGGCTGAGCGTTGGGAATCTCACCCTCACCCTGCCTCGGGGGCAAGGACAGGCTGCAGGTTTCCTCCTCACAGAAGGGTCAGGGGATTCAGTGAGGGAAGACAGGCTGGCTTCACCGGTGTCCCCATAGAAAACAGCAGGTCATTGATTGCTCCTGAGACAGCACCAAGGAACTGGTTATTTGCAGAAGCTGTAGACTCTCTTGGATGGGCAGGAGGATGAAGCCAGTCTCTCCAATAAGGGCAGTGCTGACAGCACCAGGTGAAGGTACTGCACAAACACTCTCCTGGGTCATGATAATTGATGAATGATCTTGCTTGCTCCTCAGACCCCCATTTCACTTCTACCTGTCTTTCCCAGAAGCAACTTGCACACAGGGACCCTCCACAGGCCATGGCGATGCCGTAAAGAGGAGAGTTCAGGCCTCAGGGAACAGGAGGGAGGGAGCAGCAATCTCCAGCAGCAAGCTCCTGGCAGCAGGGAGATGGTGTGATGTGTGGGAAGTCAGGAAGATCTTCCATAAGGCCATGCAGAGCACCAGTCTCCTACAGACACGGTTCAGTTAGTCCTGAAGGAGTATCTGGGACCATACATTTCCCTCCGAAGACAGCACTGAGGGGCCCCTTAGAGGCAGCAAGGCAAATACTCCCTCTCAAAAGCCGCCATCTCCTGTGTGAAGGCTGGGTGTTCCTGGAGCACCGCAGACAGCGATCAGGTATTCGCAGGGCAGCGCCGGGTGTGCCGACTCCAGGGACAGGGTGCCAAGAGGACCCTCCTCTCCAGAGAACCGTGTCGGGGCAGGATGGGCAATCCCAGAGGAGCGATGGTGCCTCCCGCGGGAAAGTCAGTCCCTGCCAAAGGAGACCCTCCCGAGGGGGCCGGCTGCCCGCACTGGGGAGCGGCGAATGAGCAGGGGGGGGCTTC
>WBMV01003026.1:87235-97274 GCA_013396655.1 Campylorhamphus procurvoides | reverse complement strand
TCCCCGCACTCACCGCCGCCCCCGCCGCTCCCGCACAGCGCCCCCTGCCGCCCAGCCCCGCACAGCCCGCACCGGGCGGGGCTCACCGAGCGCTCCGGCGCGCCGGGCACGGCACGAAGGGAGCTCCAGGGCAGGTCCGTGTCCTCAAACACAGAACGGGACCGGAGCTGCGACCCGCTGTCCACACGGTTTTCCTTGTCTTAAGGAGCTGGTGCGTCCCTGCGAGGATAAGGGTGCTGGGCCTGGCAAAGCACTTATGATAATGCGAAAAGGAAAACTGCTTCACAAACGAAAACCATCTCTACAATGTGCACTTTGACAGAGTAAGGAGAAGGAACCCTCAGTGTGACCAGCTGGAGGCCTGCAGTCCTTGGGGAGGAGGAGGCAAGTTTGGACAGACAGCATGAGCACTCCCAATGAAATATTTGGGATGATGCTCCAAGGAGCTGTGAGGAAGTGGTGAAAGGACTGAGCTCCATCAAGAAGCCAAGCAAGCCCGTCAGCTCCACTTGTTCAGAAAGGGTTTAAGTCTAAAAGATGAAGTAAAACACTGCAAAGATTATAAAGTGGATTTAGGTCTCCCTAGGTGTTTTTAAAGGGGATCTATACACACATTCAGCTTTTCCACTGCATTCTTCACGTCACATTTTCAAGCTTTTTCTTACAGTTAGTTGCACCAGCAAAACACTGTTGCAAAAGGAAAATTAGCTTCTGTTACCTGTCAGCAGCAAAGGTTCTGCACTCCTGCTGAGAAGATAAGTGCTCAGTACATCCCCAAGAGCTTGGAATGGGAATGTGAGAGAGTTCTCTTTGCCAAGGCACAGGACTCAGGAGGGGCGAGCCCTGGGACAGCAGGGCACAAAAGCACCTGGTGCAGTGGTTCACGCAGGAGACTAAACTGACATCTGTACCTGGACATGCTCTGCAGTGCTCTACAAAATGGTTCCTGATAGATGTGTGACAAGGCCATGCCCAAGGGCAAACAGAAGAGAGCAAGGTCCTTGGAACTGATTTCCTCAGAGGCACAAGGTCAAAGATGACCCCACTGTAGCCCACAAACTGTATCATGATCCTCACATTGGTCATCATTTCTGTCTGAACTAAAGTGTGTCCTTGAAAAAGGTCTAGTCAAAAATGACACAAAAATAGTGGTGCAGAGTCAAACCACAAGCACACCTGACTCATTTACTCTGTCACTGAAAGTGGCCAACACTGAATGCCTAGAAACTATCATCACAGTGCTTCCTGAAAGCTCTCCTAGCTCCAAGTGATTTCTGATTCAGAGACCTGCTTTGCCAGAGCTGTTGGCTTTGTGGTTAACAGCCTTTGATGGACTTCACTTTTGCATCTTTCATCTGCTATGTATTAACAGTCATGAAACTTAAGGCCATGAAGGACCATTAATTCTGCCCACTTACATTTGACAAGTAATTTCACAGAGGCCTCCAATAATTTCTGTTACACAAATCAAGTAAATTGTAGCATACTGGAAAACTTACCACTGTAATTTCACTAGCTAATCACTTTCTGCACTGAAGGCAGGTGTCTGTTTTCCCTTGGAATTCTTTGTTGCAATTTAAAGCTGTTAGTTTTGGTGGTGTTGTGCCTGACTCCTGGACAATGAAAAACCTCTTTATTAGTATCCAGTGTTTTCACTCAGTACCCACACTCATACACTCTAACCAGCATTTAAGTTGATAAGAGTTTATAGAATCATAAAAAGGTTTGGGTTGGAAGGGGCTTTTAAAGGCCATCTGGTCCCTCCTCACCACAGGCAGGGACACCTCCACTGCAAGCCCTGTCCAACCTGGCCTTGGACACTTCCAGGGATGGGACAGCCACAGCTTCTCTGCCCAACCTGTGCCAGGGCCTCACTACCTTCATTTTAAAAAAGGTCTTTCTTATATCTAGTTTGAATCTACCCTCTTTCAGTTTAAAACCATTAAGTTCAGTTTAAAGCCATTACCCCTTGTCTTATCACAACAGGAGTTTTGCATCTCATGTTATAAAATATTTCTCCCAATCTTCAGGTAAATTTTGTGAACCTCTTGTACTTTCTTTTTTTCCTCCCCTTCTCTATTCCCTTCAAACTTTAAAAAAAACCTGTGGGCTATGCCACCAGGGCCCTTCTTACTGTCTCACATCCAGAGCATGTTTCCCCCAGACTGTCTACCTGTAAAGATCCATTATGTCTTAATTCCATACTGTCAGCTTTACAGGGCTGGGACAGCTATGGATTTGTGTCTAAAATAGTGGGTCCTCAACAAATTAAGCTGCTTGCACTTTAATTCAGTCAGTCTCTTTACAGACTTACCTTTTATTTAACATGCAGTCCTCTCTGGAGGAGCGATACACCTTCATCTTCCTCAAGCATCTAAGTTTGCACTTGACTGTTTTAAGACAAAAATTGATGTGAAGAGCCTTACTCTCCTACTCTTCTCCACTGTTATTTTCTCTTTGTGACTTTTTTTGCCGTTTTTTAAATCATCTGCAGATTTTGTCAGCAGAGATCTTAGATTTGATTCCAAATAATCAAATAAGTGTCAAACAACACTGGCTGGAGAACTGTCCCCCTGGGCAGACCTGTTCACTTTCCCAGTTCCACTAGAGGTGAAACAACCTGGAGATAGTAAATTAAAAATGCCATAAGGCATATGTTGTAAAGAGGAAAGAAAATAATCAAATTAAATGTTGAATGAATTGATCCAGCATTACACCAAACAGGACCCAAGTTGGTAATTTCATATCACATAATCTAACCTTGAAATGCAGTGTCAACCAGTTAAAACCTGAATCTACAGCTTATGGACTGGGCAGTTTGCTGACAGTATTATTTCTGCCTTTCCTTTCCCAAAGAGCTGGATTTAAAAAAATAAAAAGAATCAGCTTCCAGCTTCTCTCAGTTTTCTCCAAAGACACAAGATGTTCTTTAGAATTTTCAGTTCTGTGTGGTGTTACATCACTATCTGACATACCCTGACACAGGCAGGGACTTGCCAATAACCCATTCCTAATTTTTGGATTACATCCATCAAATCTCCCTATCCTGTTTCCCATGATTCTCTTTCTTCTCTAGTGAGGACTCACTGATGATTCTCACTTGCCCTATGACATTTTAGAACCCTTTCTGTAGCAGGTTACTTTACATCCCACACATCCCCACCTGCCACAGCCCCTACAGCTCCCAGTCACAAGGATTCCTAACAGGCAGTTCCTGCATCTCTCCCCAGTTTCCTCAGCTTAGCTGCAGGACACCCACTGTGCCCCCGTTCAGCAGATCAACTGCTTGCTTTGCTTGCACAGCTTCCTACACCACCCAGTGCCCACTGCCAGTCCTTCCAGATGTGTGACCAAGGACAAGGGTTCAGGGAATTCTCCCTGGATATCACAGCCAATCAAACCCTGCAAATACAAGTTCTGCATCCTCTCTGGCACCAAGAGGCTGGTTTTCATGCACCAAAATCTCTTTTATGTTCAAGACACCGAGGACCCCATGCCCAAGGTGAGCAGCATCAGGCTCTCACTTTGGCCATCTCTGCCATGGCATCTGATCCCACCTGGCAGCCAGTGTTAACCCCAGGGTGCACAGGCCTCTGCTGCTCACAGGCAGGCCTGGGTTTGCTGCACAAAACTTCTGCCAACAGGACAGCCTCAGCCAGCTCATCATATAGAAAGGCCTATGGGCAGCTCTTGGTCAAGAGCAGCGACTCCTCCACTCCTGTGGCCTGGCTTCTGTCTGAAAATGAGGCAAGAAATTCCCAGGCAAACATCCTTTCTGTCTGACAGCAGGAATCACAGACAGAGCTGTTTTCTTGCAATCCTATAATAGCTACAATGGCAAAAAGGGAGCATGCTGGGTGTGGATCAGAGGTCCATTTACTTGGGGTTCCCTGAATTTAAAGGATACAAAATGATGTACACTATTTTCTTTATTGTGTTAGCTCTAAGTCATCACATTTTAAATGGTGCCCTACAAAGTCCAACTGCTTTCCTACTGGGATCAAAACCTTCCTGTGCAAAGCAACCCTCATAACAACAGAGGGTTTCCCAGGTAGCTGTCCTTCTCCTGGCTCTGTGAATGTTTGCTTAGCAACAAACACACACTCCCCTGAGGCACTGCAGAAATCTGCCTTCTTCCCATGTAAATGTAATCAAGACACGCCTTACTTGTTAAACAAGCAAATCCAAGACTTCTATGCAATTTGGACCAATGTTCCTGACTTTTAACACTTCTTTTGAAGCTTTTCTGATTTTTCAGCACCTTTTTTGATGCCAACACCAGAGCTTCACCTTGTACTCCTCATGAGATGAGTATACCAAATACAACCTCTGTCCTTCAGCAGTGCCTCTGCAGCCATGAACGGGGTCAGTCACACTTGCTGGCTCTTCACATGAACTCAAGTTCACACCAGGGGTTTGGTTTCTGGGATATTGGCTGGAAATATGATGCTGGAAAGCTGAAAAAGTAAAAAGTTTAGTGGGGTCCTGACAGATGATACCAAGTTAAACATAAGCCAGCAGTGTTACCTCTGAGCAAAGGTAGCAACAGCATCCTGGGCTACAGCACCAGTGTGGCCAGCAGGTCAAGGGCAATGAGCTACCTCCTCAGCACAGGTGAGACACACCTGGAATGCTGTGTCCAGTCTGGGCTCCCCAGTACAAGACAGGCAAGTCCAGGAAAGGGATATGGAGATGTTAAGTGATGGGAGTGTCGGTCCTAACAGGGAGGCTGCAAGAGCTGGGATTGCTTCACCTGGAGAACAGGCTCAGCACAGCCTCATCCACGTGTGTGTGTGAGTGATGGGAGAATGTAAGGAACACATGAACAGCTACTGCTCAGTAGCATTCAGTGACGTTCCAAGAGGCAACAGGCACAAACCGAAATGCAAAAAATTTCATTTAAACCTGAGAAAGAACTTTTCAACTCTAAAAGCTATTACACCCAGGGGCATACTGCCAGGACGGATTGTGGAATCTCTATCTCCAAGATAGTTAAATTAAAACAGCTCTGGAAGAGGCAAACACAGCAAGGTGAAAGTAGTTGAACAGCTTTGCCCAGCTAAATCAGACAAGTTGTGTTTATGCCTCCTGGAAAAGTGAATACATAAACACACAGGAGGGTACAACGACAGCTCTGAGAATAGCACAGTCTAGGTAACTTTGTCCCAGCATTTAGTTCATACTCACTGTCTCCCTGCACTGCTCAGCAGAACTGCACAGTTTTAAGTAAGGTCAGCTCTATCACTTGTCTCACTTCCCTCATCCCAGAAGCTGCAAAGTTTACAAGTGACGACATTAGTCTGCCTGGAAAGAAAATTAAATTTATTAAAAAAACCCAAACAAACCAACTCCCCTCCACAGAAACAGCCTCTCTCCATAGCCCATGTGCCACAGAGTGGGGCTGGAAAAGTCTTTGTCCTTCCTTGACCTCACATGCCCTTCACCCATGGCAAGGCTGGGAACGGGGATGGAAAGTGCCAAGTGTTAAGGTGCTGAGAAGCTCTTGATGTTTCCATCTCTCAAGTGCTGTTGGCCTGTTCCTGCTCAAAGAGGGCCATAGCTAAATGGGAGCGGGATGCCAGTCCTTCCAGGTTGCTGAGCACACAGCGGTGGTACAGCTCCTCGCTGAGCCGGGGGTTACAGATCCTCAGGGTGTATTTCTGCACCAAGCCCGGCTCCACAGCCCTGAACAGGTGCAGACCAGAATAGTGGAGGAAGACATCAAATACCTCCATGCTCTCCAGCACCTCATCTCGGTCCAGGATATCAGCTGCGAGCTTGGTACGTGCTGTCATATAGTCAGAGTTATAAAAGCAGGCCTCAGCAAAGGCATGTCTGTCAAAATGCCCATCCCTCAAGAAGTCAGTGCTGGAGGAGGCTGTCTGCTCACCACGGTACACCAGTGCAGGGTTGAACTCCTGGAAATGCACAGGAAAAAAGACCTGCCAGTTGCTGATGGTATTCATGCGGCAGCGGTTCAGGAACTCCATGTTGACTTCTGTCCAGACAGTGGCCAAGAAGAACAGTGTATCTACAGGGTGCTTCTTTGAGACTATATCCATGAGCTTTATTTGAGATGGCACCTCTGTTTTAACACTAATCCATGGGATTTTAACTTCTGCATAGCGTTTCTCCAGCTCTCCTACCATGGCTTTGACTCCAGCAAAAACATCCACCTGACCGACTCTCTGGGCATCGTAGGGATGGTAGACAAAAAGCAAAGTCAGCAAGGCATTATCATGCGTGTCCAGTGTGTTCATAGCAAACATATCCAGGAAGTTTGCCACATAATCCAGGTCCTGCACCGTCAAGGGAAGCACCAGTTGCACCCGTGTGGCCTCTGTCACATATGGCATAGGAATAATTTCCACCTTACTCAAGGGTCGCACCAAGCTCACTCGTTTGGCCAGAACATGGGTGTGGCCCTTCTGGGTGACAGCCTCCAGCAGCAGGTCCAGCGTGTACTCCATGCCCCGCGTGGGGTCGAAGCGCCGGTAGCCGTTGAGCAGCTGCCGCTTGGTGAAGCGGAGCAGGGGCTGGTACCGCCGGTTCAGCTGCTCCAGCGCCGACACGATGACTTCACTGACATCTGCTTTGCTGGCTCCAGAGAGCTCACACTTGGGGGAGCCATCAGGACAGGAGAAGAGGTGCTGCTCAGTGAAGTAGTCCCAGCTAATCACCTCAAAGCGGGACTTCGGCAGGAATGGGGCGTTTATGCCCACAGGCCAGGTCACGCCTGCCTCCCCTGCAGGGGTCAATGCTGTCAGGTTCCTGATCTGCATCTGTGCAAAGAGAGAGCACAAACTGATGCTCACCACATTCTCAAAGGGGAGTCCAGGCCAGCTCCCCTCCAGGCACACCTCACCACCTACAAGTGTCACACCAGCAGTTTTGGGTGCCTGAAGTGCTGTTTCTGAGATACAGGACTGCAGCCCATGTGTGGCTGACAGTCACCCACAAAAAGAAGCAATGATCTTCCTCCACTGCACCAAAACAGAAAGAAATCTGTTTGGTCAAGGAGATTTTGCAGATATTTCTCACCACATACCTGGAGGTCCTGTATCTCCTGGTAGGCTCTGTCCAGCTGGATCCTGCTGAATTGCTTGTGCAGCCGGTACATCAGAGTCATGTCAGAAACAGGGTGCACTGCAAGAGCTGCTTGGAACTCCTCTACTTCCTCCTTCTCTGGCTCAGTATTCTTGGCCAGTTCATAGGTGTGATAATGCTGGCCCTGAAGCAGACAAAAGCCAGAATCTCAGTTCACAGAGCAGATTTCCCTCACCCCCCCAAAATCCACCTGGCCTGCCTTCCATACTGACTGAGACAAAAAGACATGAGTTGTCCCTCCCACCCTACCCGCCACATTCTTCTTGGTACCAACATGCCCTTTATTCTACCTTCAAAAACATGCAGATCAGACCCTGGTAGGAGGTCAAAAATTAAGTCATGTGTGCTCTCCACCTCAACATCACAGCTGTGATTTTGGGCCCCTCCCCAGTGCTGCCATAGAACACAGCCCTCTCTTGCTCTGCCACTCACCAAAAAGCCACTTTGCTACACAGCAGGGGACAAGTAAGAGCATGGGGTCTGTCGGGCTCAGCTAACACCAAAACTGAGCTGGGAAGTAGTACCTGGAGCTGGGAAACACAAGTGATGCCAAGGAAATCGATGATGCAACGGCCCAGCCATTCATCTGGCCGCACGCTGAGGATCTCATTGCGACAGCTGTCCAGATGTGGCTGGAGCTTCAGCAGCAGGCTACGGGACAGCAGGTAGCCAAAGCCCCCGTGACAGTAACGGGCCTGCTCATCCCCTCCAATGAACTCCTCTGCTCGCCCCAGGTACACATCCTGGTTAATGCTCAGGTGTGTCACCAGAGCCTTCACCTGTTCGGCCTGGGCGTAAGTGTCATCCTGCATGACATAGAACCAGTCATAGTCAGAACCAAAATGCTGGTGGATATAGTTCATGGTCTCGTACATGAGCCAAATGGGCCGCTCGTCTCCGTGGGCCACCAGCACCATTCCATGGGGCACCTTGGTGCTGCGCAGCCCCGTGAAGTACAGCAGGCGTGGGAAATGGTGGGCCACTGTCTTGTTCACTGCCACGGCCAAGGTGTTCAGGGTGGCCTTGGAGGTCAGCACAGCCACAAACAGTCTCTCATGGAATCCCAGTTCTGTCTGGATGTAGCGAGTTCTGTAAAGGAAGGACATACCTACATGACAAACAGCTGGAAGAGAAAAATCAAGAATTACGATGCCTCAGGATAAATCTTTATTTGCTGGAGTCTACCCATGGTGAAACAATCAAGCTTACATGTAGAGCTTTAAGAGAAACCTCACTAGTGAAAATCCCATTTTGTAAAAACACTTGCTTCCTTCAAGGCAACTACAGTTTCACATCATTTATGTGAGCTAGAAAACTGTGCTAGTGTAATTAAACTTAAAATACCACAGAGCTAACCACTTGCAGCTTAGGAAGTGTGCTCAATTAAACCACAGGAAAGTCTGTTAAGGAGTCCCCAGTGCTGGGGACTAGGGTGTGCCAGCTACACGTGGAGCCCCGGGAGGCAGGAGATCAGTGAAGCCCCAGGCCATTGGCAGGCAACGGGCACTGGCCTTGGCCTAATAAAGGGCCCAAAGCCCTGTAGAA
Organism: Campylorhamphus procurvoides; assembly: GCA_013396655.1. NCBI lineage: Eukaryota > Metazoa > Chordata > Aves > Passeriformes > Dendrocolaptidae > Campylorhamphus > Campylorhamphus procurvoides. Next base: position 88,622 of record WBMV01003026.1, on the reverse strand, counting down.
CCCAGTGAACAAGAAGATCCCAGACCAAAAATCACCATTGGACCCAGAGGCACATGAGAGATCATGTGACAAGAGTGTACAGAGACTGTGAGGGTATAACAGCCCAGGAATCCCTTTGCTCAGGGTCCCTCCACAGTGGCATTGTTTCATACAATGCATTATTATAATGCATTACATTGCACTAATCAGTTATTATTATTAGTTCAAAACTTTCTTAATGAAAAGACTGGTTAGAAAAGTTTTGAAGAGTAATTTAACATGTTCTATTAGACACAGGTAACAAAAGAATCATAGAATTCCAGAATGGTTTGGGCTGGAAGTGACATTAAAGCTCATCCAGTTCCACTCCCTGCCATGGGCAGGGGCAGCTTCCAGTAGACCAGGTTGCTTCAATCCCCATCCAATCTGGCCTTGGACACTTCAGGATGGGGCAGCCACAGCTTCTCTGGGCAAACTGTGCCTGGGCCTGCCCACCCTCACAGGGATGAACTTCCCAATATCACATCTAGCCCAGTCCTCTATCAGTTTGAAGCCACTGCCCTTTTTCCTCTCCCTCCCAGCACTTGTAAATAGTCTCTCTCCATTTTTCCTGCAGGTTCCCTTCAGATCCCAGAAGGCCACAACCAGGTCACCCTGGAGCCTCCTCTTCTCCAAGCTGAACAATCCCAAATCTTTCGGTCTGTTCTTACAGCAGAGGTGCTCCATCCCTCTGTTCATCTTGGGAGCCTCCTCTGGGCTTGCACCAACAGCTCCATGTCCCTCCTGTGCTGGGATCCCAGAGCTGGAGGCAGCACTGCAGGTGGAGCCTCACCTGAGAGTGGCAGAATCCCCCGCTGTATTGGAAAGAAATATTCTCAATCTCCTTGGGCATTTTAGTTACGTTTTTATCGCTCTCACATTAATTTATTGAAACAGCGTCTTGCACCCCTTTAAGGTGACAATCTTGGCCATCGCCTCGTTGCATCATGTTGCCCCTATAGGAGGTATTTCCAACAGCAAACTCCACCTTGAACTTGTTCACTCAAGCCGAGATTTAGAACCCCAAATACCACCACGCGTGACTATTTCCTTTAAAAGAAAGCCGGGTCAAAAAGCTCAGAACTTACCTGAGCACCTTTTTGTAAGGCTTGTTGGGGTCTCTGTAGTACGGCACAATGCGGGGCCTGAAGTCCTCGTGGCCCGGGCCCGGTTCCTCCTCCGGTGCCTCAGGAGGAGCCCCGCGGGCGGGCGGTGCGAGCCGGCCCGGGGCCAGGCACCGCTCCTCGGCCGCGCCGTGGCTCCAGGAGGCGCGCAGGAGGCTCAGGCTGCAGCCGAGGGACAGCCCGAGCAGGAGCGGCAGCGCGGGCCGCAGCGCGCCCAGCACCGCGCCCAAGCGCATCGCGGCGGC
>WBMV01003026.1:48788-86856 GCA_013396655.1 Campylorhamphus procurvoides | reverse complement strand
AAGAAGAAGGAGGCGGCCAAGGCCCGGCAGCGGCCGCGCCGGGCCCCGGAGGAGAACGGCGATGCCGGGACGGAGCCGCAGGAGGTCCGGCCCCCGGAGGCCAACGGGACAGCGCTGCCAGGTGAGGTGGGGGCCAGTCCTACGGCTGCCCCGCGTGTCCCGGCGCGGGGGCCCTGGCGGGACCGTTCCCGACGGGACCGTGTGCGCTCTGCTGTGAACCGGGACGGGGATCCTCTTCCTGTGGGACACCTCGGGCCTGGGCTGCGCCGAGCGGGGCGGCTGCGGCAGCTGCCGTGGGGGTCGTTCTGCCCTGGGACAGCAGGGCCCCCCGGGGCTCCCCGTGTGCCGTGCGTGGAAAGGATGCCCGTGGCCCTCAGACAGACACTGCTACTTGATGCCCGGACCTGTTTGGAGCTTTTTTTGGTTTTTGTTTGGCGTCGGGTAGTTTGGGGTTCTCTTTCCTGCTGCAGGAGCCACTGCACCGTTTGAATTCCGTCTGTTATTCCTGCCGGCGCTCTGACGCTCCCCTCAGCTCGCTCTGTGGGCCGTACGCAGTTCGTAGTGTGAGGGCCGGTCCGTGAGGGACTCTCTGTGTGCTGAGGGGACCCTCGGTGAGGGGGCGCTGTCAGCCTGAAGGGCGCGGGCAGTGTGTGCTGCGCGGCGCTCATTTGCATAGCCCCGCCCCTCATTTGCGTCGCGCGCCCCCATTGGCCGGGCCGCGGGAGCGCGGGCGGGGCTCTGCCCAGAGCGGACCGAGTCGGGACCCGCCAGGACCCACCAGGACCATCCAGTCCAGCCCCTGGCCCCGCACAGGACCATCCCCAGCAATCCTGCCGTGTGCCCGGCAGTGTCACCCAAACGCCTCTGGAGCTCTGGCAGCCTTGGGGCCCTCACCACGGCCCTGGGGAGCCTCAGTGCTCGACCACCCTCTGAGGGAAGAATCTTTTTCTGAGGCCCAACCCAAACCAGGTACTGGAACAGCCCCTCAGGGCCGTGATCACGGCCCCAAGCCTGGCAGAGCTCAAGGAGTGTTTGGACAGTGCTCTCAGGCCATGGTGGCATCGTTGGGCTGTCCTGGGCCAGGTCAGGAGCTGGGCTGGATGATCCTTGGGGGTCTCTTCTAGGTCAGGAGATCTTGTGATTCTGTATGGGTCGATACTGGCATATTTCTTACTGGCAGTTCCCCATGAGCTATTTACACATTAGGGGGAAAACTGTCTTGCTGCTCTTCACTCCCTGGTTTGCTCATTGTTGTCGCTGCTCTGTGGCACTGTCCAGAGGGGTCCTGGGTCACTGCTGGTGACATTTAGTACTCCTTGGTTAAGGCACATTTGCCATGGTGTTCACAGTGATTTTGCCAGGAGCATTGGATGCTCAGAGCCAAGCTGTTGTTCAGGTTTCTGCTTTGAGCAGCAGCAGTGCTGCCTATATCCCCAGTGACATTTGCTACTTCCAAGGGCAGCATCTCACTGAGCAGTTAAATTGGGCTGTGACAGAAGGTCAGCATGACAGGAAAGAGCATGGTGAGGCCCTGGCACAGACTGCACAGAGAAGTTGTGGCTGCCCCATCCCTGGAAGTGTTCCAGGCCCGGTTGGATGGGGCTTAGATCAACCTGGTCTAGTGGAAGGTGTCCCTGCCCATGATAGGGGTTTGGTATTAGATGCTCTTTAAGATCCAACCCAAACCATTTAGGATTCTCTATGATTTGCTTATATTGTAGGAGGAAAAGAAGAGTGGGATCATACAGATGGACATAGTAGCTTCTCAGAAAATTAGTAGGGCCTGTTCCAGTCCTGCTTCTTCTTCTCTAACCTATTCCTTCACTCAGTTTCTAGCCAATTTTTTTTTGCTAACCCTTTCCTTAAGCTTGCAAGCAATATTCTCTTAAGTTCTCTTCCTATCCTAGTCCTTCCTGCAGGGAGGGTTAGTCTCATCACACTCAGATAGCTGGCTCGCTCTTCTGGCTGCTCACCTAGTTTTGATGGTCCTGTTTCATTTAGATAATATTCAGATATTTAGCATGTGGAAGTTCCTGTTAGACTGTACATATCCATCTGCTAAGCTGAAAAGCTGAGTGTCATTGCATCTGGGCCTCCTCAATTCTTCCATGGAAATGGGGGCCTGGAAGCTGCTTTTGTGGCCTTGGGCCTTTTGGTACAGGGGCTTATGGCTTCCCTTGTGTTTGTAAATCAGTAACACTTCTGGTCTTCTCTGCATATAGAGGTGGATGCTCTTACGAAGGAGCTGGAGGACTTTGAGTTAAAGAAAGCTGCTGCCCGAGCTGTGACAGGAGTGCTGGCCTCCCACCCCAACAGCACCGACGTGCACATCATCAATCTCTCGCTGACCTTTCATGGCCAGGAGCTGCTGAGTGACACCAAACTGGAGCTGAACTCTGGAAGACGCTACGGCCTGATCGGACTCAATGGCATTGGTAAGCTGTGGGGGAAGTGATGTGGCTCCCTGGAGCTCAGGGAGGGTATTGTGCTGCTGAGCAGCTGGGCAGGTGCAGGTGGGAAATGCTGGAAACCAGAAAGAGGCCTGTTGGACAGACATGGCTGGGACACGGCAGTTTCTGTTCTCCCATCTCTGCCCAGGAAGGGGAATTTCTGGGATTGCTGATAGAAGACTGAAGCTGCATTCTGGCTTTGCACGGTGCACTTGAACTTGTTTCAGTGGAGAGTTAGGTGAGGTGTCTGGAATCTGTAAATCTGTCAGGATTTGCTTAGTAGTGCCAGTAAACCCAGTGCTGGTGGTATTGGTCAAAGAACTTGCACAGCATGGAGGAGTAGAGAGTGTGTGGGTTGACCTGACTGGGAAACCAGCTGTACAGTCTCTGGAGAAGGTGACAGTACATTGAGAGATGCAGAATATGAGTGTGATTGGAGAGGTGCTAGTGAGAGTGACCAGCTGGTTTAACCTTCAGGAAAACACAGGTTCTCTACTGATGAGTACATTACTTTTCTCTATGTCAGAAGTCTTTGGAATCTGGGGTCATGGTAACAGCTGTTAGACTTGGTTAGACAGCAGGAGGTACAACAGAGATAAAGTTCTCTAAATCTGGGCAAGGGCTGAAGTGCAGTGGTTTCCAAAAAGCTTCTTCATGTCTCAGTCCTGTCCTCGAGGTGGTGAGCCTTGGCTGGGAGGGCAGCCTGTCACAGTGAGGCAGGAGGCTCTGCTCTGTCTTCAGTTCTTCTGGCCTCTTGGGCAAGAAATTGCCCAGGATTTTCTGGGTTTGGAAGGGGGGGAATCAGTGGGATCTGAGTGCATTTCTTCTGTTTTGCTGTGACATTGTATCTCACTGAATCCAACAATTAATTGTGGGGTGATTATCTGCACACAGGGAAATCCATGCTTTTATCAGCTATTGGGAAGCGAGAAGTGCCCATCCCAGAGCACATTGACATCTATCACCTGACTCGAGAGATGCCTCCCAGTGACAAGACCCCTCTGCAATGTGTGATGGAGGTGGATACAGAGAGGGCCATGCTGGAGCGAGAGGCAGAACGTTTGGCTCATGAAGACGGTAAAGCTCCTCTGAGTCCCATTTCCTTCCCCACCAAAGAAAAGGTGCATTCCTTGCTTCGCAGAGTTCTCACGTGGTGTGGTACCCATCTCCCCCAGCTGACACATGGGAGCGACACTAGTGGGATGACAATTTTTTGTATGGATTATTCCATGCATCTTCTTAGCAAGTGTCTTAGGCTTGGGAATGGAGGGGGCTGAATAAGAGTAGAGCAGGGGGACTGTGAGCTTTCCCAGCTGTGCAGAGGTGCAGCTGCGAGCCCCTTATTGGCAGAGGTGCTGATAGGCAGGCTCTCTTTCAGCGGAATGTGAGAAACTTTTGGAATTATATGAACGTCTGGAGGAGCTGGATGCTGATAAGGCAGAAGCACGGGCCTCACGTATCCTTCATGGCTTGGGGTTCACGCCAGCCATGCAGAGGAAGAAGCTGAAGGACTTCAGTGGTGGCTGGCGAATGAGAGTGGCTCTTGCCAGGTGAGTGGTGTAGTGCCTGCTGCCTCCTGGGAGAATACCTGCCTGCTCCTGACTCCACAGAGCCATGGACACAGCTCCAAGAACTCAGAGCAGAGCTAAGAGGCTTTGGATTGCCTGCACCGACTCTACGCTGTCGTCTCCCCTGTCCTTGCAGAGCCCTCTTCATTCGGCCTTTCATGCTGTTGCTCGATGAGCCTACAAACCACCTTGACCTGGATGCCTGTGTGTGGTTGGAGGAAGAGCTGAAAACGTAAGCATGGAGGAGTTTGCTTCTTCTGTGGGTTGTGCTTTTCTGCTGGAACATCTTGTCAGCATGTGAGCAAGTGCTGCAGGAGTGGCTGTCTATGGTTCATGTGGGTACATAACTGTTGCAGTAGCAGTGACATCTTCTGCATGCTGCTATGTGGGGTTCTTGATGCAAGGGTAATGAAGTCAAGATAAGCCCCTGTCTCCCTGTCACTGAAGAAATGAGAAATGCTGGTTTGTACTCCGAGGTTAAAGATGTTTCCTGGAAAGCCTTGGCAGCCTGTGTTACCAGCACTGTGTGCTGTACCAGTAGCGTGAGCTTTCCAGCTCATCTTCCTACCCATTTCCCTGTTTTCACAGAACTGTAGTATCTGAGTGTGCTGGTCTCATCTTATGCGAGTATTTCAGGTGACTGGTTTTCATAACCAAAGGTCAAATGTTAAGTTGTAAGGCTAAAAGCTTAGGAGTATTTATGAAATGCAGGTTAATCTGGAGTGTAAGGAGAGTTAAAAGGAGAATGTATTGTGAGAAGGGCTTTGTCTTTGCAGAGGTTTTTCCATCACTTCTGTCAGTTAAATGTTTTGCATACTTCCTTTAGAAGTCAGATGATTTAGGGAAGTACTTTGAACTTCTTTTTGGGGGGATCTGACTCATTGTATGGAAGAGCCAGGTGCAGTGTGCCTAATGGATGGGAGCCTGTACCAAGGGGAAAGTGAGCAGTAAAGGTTGAAACTTTGTGGAAGTGTGATGCTTGTGAAGTCAGCTGCCACATGGGCAGCCAGCTCTGGGCTCTTTGTGACAACAGGTGAACACTGTCCAATGGTGCAGGGTGTTTAACCACAGTGAAAGGTGTTGGCAGGATTTACTCACTGCTGCTGGTTGTAGCTGGTTGTAACTGCCAGTTTCCTAGAAGATCTCCCAAGCTGTGATCTTTTTGTTCTTAATCTGACAGAAGGCAAGAGAAATCTGGTACATGTGAAGTCTTTGTCACCATTAGGGCCAGAAACCAGGAAGTTTTTTCCTAGCTTTCCCTAACCCTAACCCTCTAATAACTTCCATGGTGCCACAGGTTCAAGCGGATCCTGGTGCTGATATCCCACTCCCAGGACTTCCTGAACGGCGTCTGCACCAACATCATCCACATGCACAACCGCAAACTCAAATACTACACGGTGAGTAAAGCGTGCCCTGTGCCACTGCCAGAAATAGGAGCAGTGTGCTGGGCACATCTGATATCCAATGCTCTCTTTCCAGGGAAATTATGATCAGTATGTAAAGACTCGCTTGGAACTAGAAGAAAATCAAATGAAGCGATTCCACTGGGAGCAAGATCAGATTGCCCATATGAAGGTACCTGCCTGGCTGCATAAGCACCTTCCTACCCATGCAGGTGGGCATTCCTCTGCCTCCTCAGTCTTGTCACTGTGGCTTTTGGCTGACTCTGCTTTGTTGCAGAATTACATTGCACGATTTGGCCATGGCAGTGCGAAGCTGGCCAGGCAAGCTCAGAGCAAGGAGAAGACCCTTCAAAAGATGATGGCTTCTGGCTTGACAGAGAGAGTTGTGAATGATAAGGTAGGATGAGACATAGGATTGCACCTAGAGATCAGTGTTGGAAACATGGGCTACAGACATAGAATGATCTTTAGCAGATAGTGGGAATGGTGACAGAACTGGGAGCAAGAACAAAATACCTTTCCTGGTGCCAAGGATTCCTGTACTCAGTGTGGAGTAATGCTGAGCACTGGGAAGAGGAGGAGGAATTTTATAGGGAAAGAAATGGAATTGTCATACCAATGAGGCCATTTTGCAGATACAGAAATCAGAAATGAATGCCAAAGGCACACAAAAGATGGGGGAGGATGCTCAGAGCAACTCATACTTGTTTGAAGAGTACGAGCTCACATTTGCTTCAAGGGGGAAGAAATAGAGATTTGTTAGGCAGCAGATGAGCTTGCAAGCAGCTCATCAGATATATCTGAGTGAGTTGATAGAGGGGCTTATAAAAAGTCACAGTCTGGTGCCTTGGTCTGCAGCTATTGTACACAGTGAGGGATGGTCATACCAAAATGTCTGGTGCTCTGGGGTGTCTCACAGGTGGATATTCTGTATTAACAGACTTTGTCATTCTACTTTCCACCCTGTGGGAAAATTCCCCCTCCTGTCATCATGGTGCAGAATGTCAGCTTCAGATACACCAAGGATGGGGTGAGTATGAGGCTTGTGCACACAGAGTTCACTTGTGCTTCAGCCTTGTTTGAGGGTGGGAGGCATTTGGCTGAGCTTGCTGATCAGGCTACAGCATATGACTAGTGAAGCAAACTCCTTGGCAGTGTTAATGCTGGGTCTGCTGAGGACAGAGCATTACAGGTGCAGCAGGGAGGTTCTGGGGAGTAGTGAAAAGGCACAGCATGTGTCATAATTTTTATGGTTTGCAGCCATGGATCTATAATAACCTGGAGTTTGGAATTGACCTGGATACCCGTGTAGCTCTCGTTGGACCCAATGGAGCTGGAAAGTCTACACTGCTGAAACTGCTCACAGGAGAGGTTTGCTTCCTACATTGTCTGCCCTGCTCTGAACCTTTATTCTTGAGATAGTCTTCAACAAAGCTACCCTCACTCAGGCCTTGGAAATCCTAAGGTCTTGTTGCAAATATAGAGCTTATTCTCTCAGGGTATTTGTTCAGACTGCCTCCCCTGTGCCAGAGTGGAGGTGGCTGGATTCTGTATTTCTGACATACAGTGAGAGGAGATATTTCCTGCTGAAATGATTTTATTTTCCCTTTCTAGCTGCTGCCCACAGATGGGATGATTCGCAAGCACTCACATGTGAAGATCGGGAGATACCACCAGGTAGTCCCTGCAGCAGCCCCCAGGGATAGGGAATGCTGAGGAAAAAGCTGTCAGGAATGAGCAGCCTTGCCCCTCTAGTTCTGCTTCTAAGGCCCCTTCCACTGCTGCTCAGAGATGGGGCAAGGACCTGTTCCATGGAATGGGCTCCACCTCATGTCCTTACCCTGCTGACTGGGGTCCTTCCTGCTCATCTTCCCACCTGCTATGGCAGAGCTGGTTGCCTTGTGTTTGGTGGTGGACAAGCCTGCTATTCTGAAGCAGCACTTCTATTCCTGAAATGGAAGTTATTCCATAATAGTTCAGCACAGGAACTACCCTGTGTGTGGGATTATTGGCTCTTGTGTTCTGCAGCTCACCTGGTACCAAAGGGGGGCGTAAGGGGGGAAGTGCTTTGGGCCACGAAGTGAGTGGTCTGCACAGTTTGAAGTTGACTTCTCTTCTCTCTCAGCACTTGCAAGAGCAGTTGGACTTAGACCTCTCGCCCCTGGAGTACATGCTGAAATGCTACCCAGAGATCAAGGAGAAGGAGGAGATGAGGAAAATCATTGGCAGATATGGCCTGACAGGGAAGCAGCAGGTGAGTGAGCTGCTGAGGTTTGTTTTTTGCTCATTTGGGAGGTAGAGCTGCAGTGTTTTCTGTTCCTCCAGTGATGTCTGACAGTGTGACACAGTATGCAGCATGGCTCATCATAGCATCAAAATGCTTTTTCCATCTATGCCTTTGAAATTGGTGAAAAATTGGCTCATGGGAACTTTACTTGGATGGCAGCAATACATTGGTTGGAACGAGTGACCCACTCAGAATCTGGGTGAAAAGAAGCTAAGTTTGATGTAGGACACTTTAATTGTACCTTGAACTTGTTTACTTATCTCTCATTTCTGAGATGAATACCAGGCAGAAGTGTTAGAAGAGTCTCAGCTGGGTGTGAGGTCCTTTTGGTTCAGCCAAGAGACTCACCAGTGGTAGTCAAGTCCAAGCATTGACATGCTCCTGTACATCACACAGCACGTGTGACGGGAGCTGTCCACATTACTGCAGTTCAGCATTGATTTTTACATTGTTCTCACCCATTTATCACTACGAAAGTTGAGAGTAGTTTGATGATTTCATCAGTGAACATCAGTCAGATGCCAGTCAAGTGTCCTTGTGCATCTTTGACACAAGCTGGGTCTTGCTGTGGAGAGTTCTTTGGAAACTCCTGGAATTCCCTTGTTCCGTGGGTGGGAGAAGCTCAGTGTAGGTATAAGGCTGACTGAACATTTGTCCTCATGTATCATGGAGCTGCTGGGAGTCCAGGGTGAGACTCAAGTGTTCTGGGTCAGCTGGGGAAGGCTGTGAGGTTCCTGCAGAGTTTGAGTCATGTCTCTGTTGAGCAGGTGAGCCCCATCAGGAACCTCTCAGATGGGCAGAAGTGCCGCGTGTGCTTCGCCTGGCTGGCCTGGCAGAACCCCCACATGCTCTTCCTGGATGAGCCCACCAACCACCTGGATATTGAAACCATAGATGCTCTGGCAGATGCTATCAATGAGTTTGAAGGAGGAATGATGCTTGTCAGCCATGACTTCAGACTCATCCAGCAGGTAAGGACAGTCATGAATTTTGTCAGAGTATAATTAAAACAAGGTGTTTTCAACTGACTGGCTCTTACTCATTACGAAAAGATGGATGAGTGAAAAAAATTACTGCATGCAATTCCTTTATTTGTGTTAAGCAGTTACTGAGATAGCCCAGGAAAACATTAGGAACTTGAAATAGATTTTTAAAAAAACTACAAATGTCAAATACTGATTTGTTGGCTATAGCTTTGGCTGCAACTTCAGGCAGAATTTTACTTTCGGTGTGTTATATCCAAGTAGTTCAGGTCAAGAACTACTTTTGTTTCCATTCTGAGTTTAGCAGAAAAGGCTTTTCTTCTTAGCATGAATAGAATCAGAAATGTAGAGGGGTCCAAGATTTTCAGTTATAAAATCTTTTATAAATTATGCAGAGTAAAACAAGGAAGATGTTTCTCTGCAGATATTTTCTTTGGCACTTGAAATGTGAAAGTTACTAAACTTTTTTTGCCAGACTTCAGAGAATACTTTTTCATTAACTGTAGAATTTTGGTAAGATTATAGAATGCTGTACTGCAAATCTCTCCTCCTCCTCCCTGTGTGCTTGCTCTCAGGTTGCGCAGGAGATCTGGGTCTGTGAGAAGCAGACAATCACCAAGTGGCAAGGGGACATCCTTGCCTACAAGGAGCATCTCAAATCCAAGCTGGTGGATGAGGACCCACAGCTCACCAAACGGACCCACAACGTGTGAGCTGAGGAGCCCCTGGCCCCAGTGCTCTGTGGGGCTGGCAGGAGCGGGACTGCTGCTCTCGCTGGCTGTTCTAGGATTGCTGCAATACTGCTTCCCCTCGACTTGCCTTGCACCTCTGTGTCTGGACAGAGCTCTTCTCTCCCAGCCTGGCTACATTTGGGCAACCGTTTCTATATTTAGATGGTGTTCCATCCAAGCCAGGCCCTGGAATCTGATGGCCTGGGGTCATGACAGTGGCCGTCAGGGTGTCTGAGCTGCAGTGATATACAAGTGGAGACCCCAGCCCAGCTTCTCCTGCCTCTTCCTTCCCAGTTTCTGCTTCAGTTTAGATACTTCACTTCAAACTCCTCTGGCCTTGGTTTGTTTTTAATTATTATTTAACAGTGTAATTAACAGATCTGCCTGAGAATCCATCAGTCAATAAAGAGGGAAGAACAATGTTGTTTCGTGAGCTGTGGTAGTTGGGGCATGCTGGGGCTCAGCTCTCAGTGAGGATCAGCCCTTCCTGCTTAAGGTTCACTTCCTCAGTCCAGCCAAAGTTGTGGCTGAACTTGAGGGTTACGTGAGGTGTGGTGAGTACTGAGCTCTGCAGGCACTGAGCAGTGAGCAGGAACCTCACACCTGGCACACCTCTGCTCAGCCAGAGCCAACACCAGGTTTCCAGCAGGTGACAGAAGGGGGAACAAGCCATGGATGTGTCTGCAGTATATGGTGACAGACAACTTGAAAGGGTTCTGAAGGTCTTGGTCAGAGACACAATGTTAGATCTATGGAACACCAGAGTGTGTTCTCTGCAACACGGTGGCTCAGGTGTGGCTTTTTCCTTCACCCTGAATTGTCTAATAATGAGATTCAATAATGTAGGGTTTTGGGACTATTGAGTTATTTGTTCCTTGCAGGTTCCTTGCAAACTAACAAACTAAACTTACTTTGTTCTCAGTAACAGATTTTTTGAATAGTTGATGTTTAAACCGCACCCTTTGCCACAGAAGTTTGAATAAAATAAGTTTTTAATTTATTATTAATACAATTGAAAGGTACTAAAGGAAAAAGGTAGCAAATCAAACTAAATAGCTTCTTTTGATCATGAGTTATCATTTTAACTGCTACTGACCCCTGAGTATGGCTGTACTGGCCACGTGAAGGGTTCATGTAGCCCAGCAGGCTGGGCAGGAACACATGCTACCAGGGAAAAGGAAGGACAGCACAAACACAGGAGCAGTGCTCCCTTGCAGTGCTTTCTCCAGTGCCAACTGGCTTTGACTTTTTGAGTAAAGCATTTTCCTGTTTTTCTTTCCCAAAGGGCCCATCCAAGTTGTGACTGCTGCCTGTGGAAGCATTGTGTGTCAGCCACAGGACAAATGTTACAGCAGGAGCTGCTTCCAGTAGATAAAGCAGAACCTTCAGGTTTTTCACTGTTTTTAACACTGGTCTGAGAGGAGAACAAAGGAAAAGAAAAGGTAGCTTCTGAGAAAATAACACAAATTATTATATAGTATTAATTATTGTATACTATAAATGCTTTCAACTCAGTTCTGCAGAAAAATCTAGATGGCACTGAAAAGTCACTTGGATGAATATCTCAACAGTGGACAGCTCAGAAGATGTGAGGTGGAGGGGGGAAGTAAGCAACCCATGGGGAAGGGATCACTCAAAAGGCTGATGGGTCACAAGAGTTAAACAAGAATAGATTAGTGCATGTGTGTTCTGCTCCCTGCCTTGTAGAAGTGTTGGTGAGTTGGAAAGGGTTGCAAAGTAGCTCTGAGAATGGTGAGGTCAGGGAGTCTTGCCTGAGGCTGGAGCTATTCCTCCTGCTCTTTCTTAGCAAAGACTTGGCAGCAATTCTTATCACTGCATTTCAGATCTGCGTGGCAATAATAAATGCAGGATACAAAATTACACTGAGTTCTTTGGGAATTTAAATCCTGAGAAGGACCTGGGGATGCTGGGATGACAGCCAGCATGATGGGCAGTAGTCAGAACATTCAAGAGGAGAGCTATGTTGCCCATCTGCTGCTGCCAAGAGGGGAACTTCTTGGGTGTAGAGATGTCTGATTTATAAACAAGGACCACAGTACATTGTCAAAGCAAAAGAAGCTATAGCTGCACTAGAGGTCACATTAAGTCAGGATTTGTAAAATGGAATCTATACACATGCTTTATAAGCCTTGATTTAACCTCAGTTTGTTCTGTGGTGACACCTTGTTGGACTGTACTGAGGCAGCTCCCAGCAGATGTGGAGCACTGATCTGAGGCAGCCACAAACTGGGGCAGTGGCACTTCAGGCTGTTTCAGCTGGAACTTTTCTGGTCTTGCATAAAAGCAAAATTAGAGAGAAATGACAAGAACTGCTCCTTAGTTGCTAGGATGGTCTTTTCTGTGAAAGAAGTGGCCTAGAGCCTGAGCAGTTACTCTTGTCTGTAATCCAAAAGTGAGGTTGGCTCTAACCCAGCCACAGTCAGAAATGGCAGGTGCAGGTTGTGGGATTCACGTGTCTGTGTGCTGCAAATAGATCCATACACCACAAAAACAGCACCAGGAGGCATCCAGCCCAGCACACAGCAGCATGGACAGCCTCTAGCACGTGCAGTCCAGGGAAGCAGATGGGGATTTGCCAAACCTGGCGGTTCAAATCTGACTGTACTGTGCAGTGGATGAGCCTCCATCCTTGCTGCATAAAGGCTCCCTGTTCATGCTGCCAATTGATCAGTTGCTGCTCCTCCAGCAAAGGGCTCCCTTCTAGTAAATGTTTTGTCAGAAAACCAGCTGTGTGTGTATCACTGCCAGTGCCAGACACAGCAGCAGCTGGAGAAGGATACAACAGCCCCCAGCTCCTTCAATACGAGGGAGTCCCTGTGTCCTGTGATCTGAGACCGAGGTCACACAGCTCCCTTTGCAGTGACAAGTCTCCCCCAACACAAAAGTCTCACCTGTTCACAGCTCCACTTCTTTGTTTCTCTTTCTCTTGTGATGTGGGGTCACGCTGTGTGGTTGGTGCTGGTGGCAGAGCTGCTGTGCTAGGGCTGCCTACAGGCTGGGTTTGTGGGGCTGCTCAGCTGGATGCAGTGATCAGACACAGGTCTGGCAGACTCCAGCCTGAGAGTGGGATGCTGAGAAGGCTCCATTTGAATCAGGCAGGTGAGCAGCCTATCACCTCTCCCAGTCTGTTCTATTGCTCCCTAGGTCATGTGCATGTGCTTGCTCCCCTGTACAGCCACTCTTCCATTTCCTCAGCAGTGGGACGTGCAGCTGTGTTCTCTGTGGAAGGGGGAATGTTGAGGAGCAGCCTGAAGCTGCAGTTCTGCTCCTCACCTGGAGATGGATCTCTCTGACTGTCTGATGTCAGATCCATTCCTGCCGCATGGGAAGGGTCCCTGTGCTGCTTTGCTCGGAGCAGGCTGCCTGTGGACCGTCTAACTTCCCTCCCTGCTGTCCTGGCTTTCTTGGAAGATGCCTGCACAACGAGCCAGGTAAGGTGCTGATTTATGGCAAGAGTAGTGGCTGCTTTCTGGAGGTGGAGCATTAGCACTAAGTGAACCCCAGAGGAGTAAGGCTCTGGTGCAAATGCTTGATCCTCCGATACTCCAGTTTGTGTGTTCTGCTTCATGTCATACCTGCCCCCATCCCCTCACCAAATGCTTGAAAAATGGAGTTGGTAAGAGGCCTCGCATTCCCCTTACTTGATTCCTGCATTTCCTTGCAGATGTGGACAGGTAGTGCAGATGAACTAAGACTGAGAGGCAGAAAGAGCAGGCGGCTCTAGAAATAGGTGAGTTCTATACTGAGCCTTCCCAGATTGTCCCTTTTGCATTTCTCATGTGGGGGTGGGTTTATTTCTAGGTATCGAGGGATCCTGCTGCTTGTTTCTTCACAGTATATTCCTGTGGAGCTGCTCTGGGATGCCTGCACAAGATGTCATACATGGTCTTTCTTTTCTGAGGGATCGTTCTGTGCTTGGCATAGATTAGCTGTGGTAAGAACATCTCAACTCAGCTGTTTTCAGGCTGGACTTGTGGCTCCATGCCCTTGTCCTAGTGGATTCAATGAGATCTGAATGAAGTTGCTTTTGGAGGAGAGGGTAGACTCTGCCACCCCACAGGGATTCACAGGACACTGGTTGCAGAAGCACTTGGATTGCAATAAAAGCAAAACTCAGAGCCAGTGCAGGCTCTCTTCCAGAGTGTCTTGGGACTGCCTTACTCCATGTTAGTTTTTGTCCAGGTCTGCCTGTGTCCTCACAAGTCTCCCAGTGAGATTTTTAGTGCTGTAACACTTCAGTGCTGTCATGTTGCTTGTCCCTGGCCCATGTCTGTTTTTACTGAGCTATGCATGTCTATGGGTTAGAAGTTTTGGGGGTTTTTTTGTTTATTTTTGCCTTGGTTGACTCTTAAACCTCTCAAAAAGAGTACTAGCGTGTGACAAAGTGAATGAGTGTCCATAAAAATATCAGCAATGCCTGTGTTCTGTTTTCTGTAGGAGAGCAATGGCTTAAGAGTGTGTGCTGTTTCTCTGACAGGGGGGACTACGAGGCAGAGTATCCCTCTGGTCTGTTATGAGCAGAGCAGGTTTGAGGGAAGGGAGCTTTTTGGGCAGTGGAGGCTGGCAATAGCATGCAGACCTGCATGTATTCCTTTCCTGGTGTTGTGCCCCTTGGCAGCCAAGCTTGCCAGGTGGCTGCTCCAGTGCACCATTAGATAATGTTCCAAATAGCAGAGGCCAGAATGGTTCAGCACTCAGAGGAAAATGAGTTAGTGATGGATAGCTCTAGTGATGCCAAAGCTGTTAAAATATGAACCTCTGATGTACAGCCAGAGTTCCAGCAAGGGACTCTCATCCTCTCTGTGGTCAGCTGCTGGTGTGGGGATGGTGCTGGTCTGTGGCCCTTCCCTTCCCTGTTTAGTCTGAGGTAGGGTGTTTTCCCTGAGTAATGGTAACATGTGGTGGCCTGGGATCCCTGCCTGGAGGGACATGAGTCACGATCAAAGGTCAGGCAGGCACTCCCTTGTGAGCACACACACTGCTGCCTTGAGGCTCTGTCATCCCTGATGCTGCCTGTGGTGGAATGGGATTGAGGGTCCATGGCATCCTTGGAGTTGTCTGCATCTGTGTTCTCCCCAGAAAGGATTGCTGCAAATAGCTTGTTTCCTTGTTTTTTCTCTCTCTTTGTGCTCTGTTCACTCTGTAGTCTGGGATGTAGCCAACAATAATGCTGCTTCCTTCATCGCCCCTGCTTGGGAAAGTGCTGCGTGTGAGTGAGGTATTCAGAAGTTAATTGAGAAAGTAAATTGTGTCATAACAGTGGCTTCCAGGACCCTATAACTGGGGTTAGGAGGCATCCCTGTTCTCACATCCTCTCTGTGTAGCCCTGTATTACCTGATGCCACACTGGGAGGAGACTGAAAGGCCTGCAGGAGGGTGAGGTGTCCCCTGACACGGAGCTGCAGCCGTGGGGAGTGACCTGTGGTGCCCCTGATGCCCCCTGGGCCAGGCTTAGTGCTCCTCTGGGGCCAAAGACAATGGGATGGGGTCAAAGGGTGTGTTCTCACATAAGCAATGTGTGTTGAGCTGTGCTCAGGGTTGATACCAGTGGTGCCCTGCTTGGCCTCCAACGAGGAGAACACTTGCCTTTGGCCCCATGCAGGGTGTGGGGCTGGAGAGGAGGGTGACATGGGCAGAGTGGCCCCATGAGGAATGGCTGCTGCAGGCCACACACCGTTTTCCCATTAGTGAGTGTTTAGTTCAGCGTTTTAAATAATTGTGTCCTCGGAATGATATTTAAAATCCATTTGGGAGGCAATGAGGCAGGAAAGTGCCTGTGCCATTGTGATGACGCTGCGCAGGCCGCGCCACACATGCATATTACAAACTCGTTACAGGCTCGTTTACACGCACTGCTCCCTCCCCACACCACCACCTCCTCCTCGGGCTCTGAGTGCCTCTCTCTGACCAGGCTGCTGGGCTTGGCCCTACTGAGACATCTGTTTCACGAGGCAGGCCTGGTGTCCCCCGTGGCAGGAGAAGGGGCACAGGCGGGGCGCTGCCCCTTTGGACAGGGATGTGTGGGGCAGGCCTGGGGATGGGACGGTCACTCAGGTGTCCTGTCATTCACCTGTGCTCTGAGCAAGACGGTGTCCCTTTCTGCTGAGCCCCCAGGTTGGTGTCCCTGCAGCCCCTGCAGCCACCAGGCTTTCAGCTGCAGTGCTCTGGGCACCACTGGGGGAGTTGCAGCCCCTGTCCCTCGCTGGATCTGGGGCTGAGGAGCAGCCTGGGCTCTTGAATGTCCCTGGAAGCTGCATGAGCTGCAGGGACTGGGTGTGAGGGGAGACAATGGAGCAGCAGCTTCAGCAATAGTTCTGTGAGTGCTGTTTTGTGGTTGGATGGGAAGGTGGCCCCTCTATCCCCACTTCTCTCTCACTGCTGTGTGGGTACCCTCTGCTGTCCTCCCAAACCATGCAAAACAGAAATTCTGTGTGGCAGGACAAGGCTCCTGGTACTATTTTATCCTTGTCTTGTTGGCTTTGGTGGCATAGGCAGTGTTCAGTCTTCTCTCTTTGTCTTCTCCCTCCTGATCATGTTCAGCTCCTTGTAGCCAGGGTCCCAGGTGTGGTTTTTCTTGGTATTGCTTTGTGGCTAAGTGTTAGTGAGGTGAGGATCAGGCCCCCATGTACCTAAGGACATGTGTTCTGACACCTATCCCCCTTGCACAGTGACCTGGCTGGCTGCTTTTCTGTGTGGGCAATGGAAGGCTCTGACATCCTGGTCTCTGCCTGCAGGTGAGGGCTGTGGGCTCTCAGTGTCCCTGTGGACTTTCCTACTTGGCACTGGTGTGGGTGTTTGGCTTGGACATGCTAAAGGGAAATAGAAAGGCTTTTGTCATTTCTAGGGTTTGAGGGCAGAGCTGCACATGGTTATTTCTCTCTCAATAAAGCTCAGCTTACCACTGTTCTATGCAATCTGTGTCCTTGTGCAGGTGGGAGTTAGGCTGGGAGTGGCTGACACGTACTGTGGCCTTTAGGAACAGTGTTCCTGAGTGGAGCTGAAGAACAGGGGGATGTTAGAGGGGGGAACCAGGAGCTGGCTATGCTGAGGTCACCTTTTCTCCATGTTGATGGTGATCTTTTGATAGAGGAGCCACAGATACTGAATATGGCAATGAAAGATGAGAAGCCACACAAAGAAGGCAGTAAGGTAAGGAAAAGAGCCCAGTGTTTCAGGTGCCACAGGTAGGAATGCAAGGTTTGGGAAATAGTAATTGAGACAGCCATGGTTAGAGTTGGAATTGACTGCTTGGGAAAGCCTCTGCTGGTACTCCCCATGCAGGCCCTTGTCCTCTGGCTTTGGTTACAGTCTGTGACACTGACAGCTAACACAGTTGCTGCAGTAATCTCTGTTGGGAATGGAGAAAGTTTTGTGAGAGCTGGGAGGAGGTGAGAGAGAGATGGGCTGTCAGCTTGTCTATTCAAACATCCCTTCTGGATAGGTTAGAAACCCATCAGTTTCTGATAATGCAATTCACAATCCCTGCTATGTGCTGTCCTGGCCAGGGCCCCTTCCAGCTTGCTCAAGTCAGAAGTGAGTGAGACTGGAAAGCTCTTCAGAATGGCTTTTTTTGTCATAGCAAGTTGCTTCTGAGCAACAGAGAGGGGTTAACTGAGGGTGGCTGCCACTCCAACCCATGTGCTGCTGAGAAGAACAGTCCTAAGAAATGTTTGAAGACCTTTCCCTACCCATGAGAGGGTCTCTAGCCTGGGCCCCAGCTCTCATAGCCCTGCTTATCCATGAGTCCAGTGATGTCCTGAGGATCAGGCCAGTACTACTCATTCTTTCCTTGAAGCCTGGTTGGAAGCTCTGTGAGGCCTTTCTGTTACCTTTGCTTACAGGAGGGACTTTGTGCCTCCAAACCACAGCAGCTGCCACAGTTACTGAATTCACCTTTGGCAGACTAGCATGGTCTGGCTGCTGGTCTCCCTTCTTGCTCAGGGTGCAAGTTCTTTGGGGTAGCTCTTTTATTTAATCTGCTGTATTGTAGAGGTGTGTGCTTTGCTTTTGGCTTCACTCCAGCAGCTTCTGGATATCCAGCAGGTTTAACAGTGAAGCAAAACCAGAATTTGATAAGGCTTAAGGTAGATAATGAGTATCTCATAGTTCAAGACTCAAAAATTAAGTACACAGTATGGGCTCCACTGGCTTGCTCTGTGTCATCAGGACTTTCTAAAGGTGGCAGCATTTAATACATCATGTTGGTGTATGTGACCAGCCAGTATCTGCATAAAATGGTTCCCTGGGTAGTCTCTGACCTGGCAGGGCCATGTGTTACATCTTTAGGCTTGTAGCATACATAGGTGACTTTACTAGTAACTAATACTCTTGCTAAATCTGTTTTCTGTGGGCAGGCAGGCTTTGTTGTGCCTGTGAGTGTGTGTGAATGGACACTCTTGCATGGAGGAAGCATGACAGCATTCCAGTAGCAGGAGCAGCAGGAGGTAGAAAGGTAGTTTGGAGAGGATCTAAGAGTTCTCCTTAGTTTCTCCTTTTCCTCATCGCTAAGAGAATCCAGGCTTCCCATACTCCCAGTTCCCCAAGTCAAGGCTCTTGCACTGAGCCCCTCACCTGGGTGGTGGAGAATGGCTTTGTTGTGCTCTCTGCTCCCTTTCTGTCATGGTGTCCTCTCACAAGCTCTCTGCTTTCTTCAGAGACCTGGCAGGTTCAGAGACCTGCTTCTGTCTTCTGTGCTGTGACCCTCTCTTGCAGCTTGCTTTTCCCCCTGCATGTTTGCTTTCTCTGCAGGGCTGGTAACTGAAGACAGCCCTAGATAAAGGGTGGCTCTAAACAGTGCAAGAAACAGAAGTGAAGGAAGTGCAAGGGAAACACAATGAAGGGGGAGAAATAAAGGTAATAAATAGCTCTTAGCTCTGTACTTGCTGCCTTGAGACAGAACAGAGGTTTCTGTTTTGGCCACTGTGTGTGCAGAAGGGGACCAGACCTCCGTGTGGGGAGAGGGTTTAGGATGGGGGTGTGGACAAAAAAAAAGGGCCCTGGGCATGTGTGTGCAAATATACTTGTTGTGAGTCCTGTGGGGTGCAGAGCATGCTGAAGTGAGTATGAATAAGGCTGGAGAGGTCTCTTTAGGTGTGTCTGGCCTGTGGTTATGTCTGAAGGGAGAGACAGAACTTGTGTGAAAATTCTTCTAGTGGCATCTACTGCCCTTCCTAGTGCCTGCATTGGTCTGGGAGCTCTTGGACCTGTTGGCTCTTTGATCTTGCTGTAGAAATGGTACAGGGAGCACAGGGAGGACCCACTGAGGGCTCTGCCTGACTCCTGGACAGGTCCTGCAGCAAAGCAGGGAGTGAGGCAGGGCCTCACTGCCCCAGGGAAAGGGCTGGTTCCCAGAGCAGTGTGTGGGACTTGTGAGGGTCTCTTTGTCCCTGGGGGGTTGTTCTGGGGAAGGGCACTGTTCTCAGTCCCTTAGGACTTCTGACACTGTGTCTGTTCCAAGTCTTTTCCCAGGCTGCCCCTCTGTGGTTGCCCCCACTCTGTCCCTCTCTGAGGGACAGTTTAGAGCAGAGCAGGGACTTTGCAGAGCAAACAAGCACACAGGCAGTGATTCCAGGCTGCCTGCTACCACTCTCATGTGCCTAATCTGTGCTGGTGATTGCACCCAGCAGCTGAAAATAACCTCTTGAAAGAAGGGGAGGTAGTGATGGGGAGCTGCCAAGCTGGACTATTTATACTGGGTGAGTCAGGCCTGTGCCTGGGTCCAGCCAAACACTGGGGAGCTGGAACTCTGGAGCAACCTGCAAAGGACAAACCCTTGGAGAAGGGCTCTTTCCTGCAGCAGCTTGTTTACTGTGTGGCTCAGACTCATCCAGTCTGTTCCCCATGATGAACTGCACCTTCCCCCTCAGCTCTGCCACACAACACTTGCTGCAGCCGGATCACTGGAAGTATCCTCACCACAGCAGGTCCTGCTGCCAGCACAGGGAGTGCAGCCTGAGCCCCGATGGCCAGGGCTGCCAGCACAGCCGCCTGGAGCCTCTGCAGTGCCGGGACCTGCTGGTGCAGAACGCGCTCTTCGCTGGAGACCTGGCCATGGTGCAGAAGTATTTCACCAAGGGTGCAGCCATCAACCTCATCATTGAGACCAGGGGGGATGTGCTGCGCTGGACTAGCAGGAAACGTGGTGGGTGTGTGGGGCTGGGACAGGAGGGATAGAAACTGTCCAGGATGGGGCCCAGATAAAGGGCACAGGTACCTCAGGGAAGTGTTGAGAGGAATCCCCTGGTGGTGGAAGAGAGACCTGGGAAGAATGACTTTCTGTATGAGGAAGGAGGATTCTAAGGCTGTAGAACAAACAGTAGTAGGCTTGTTGAAGGTGGCCAGTGACAGATCTACCAGGAAATGGTGAGAATAGGGCCCTTGGAAGGGCTGCTGAAGAGGCACATCATCAGGCCTGTACAATTAGAGACTGTTAGGGTGGATGTGAAATGTGTGAGGTGAAGAGAGTGCATGGGTGAAAAGGCAACAGAATTCTGTTCTGTTCCATGAGATGGATTTTGCAGGGGGAACAGAAATGCAGCTTGCCAGAAAGATGGTGGAAGCAGGCTTGTCCTGAGTGACAGGAGATAGGACCTGATCATCCTTGGTGTTTCCTCCCATCTCTACACCTCACTGTACCTTGCCCATGCACATCTTGTGGCTACCACACGTGCTTTCACACTCTGGTCCCCTTTACTTACCTCCTCATCAATGTCCTCTATGAGTTTTCAGCAAGCAGCATAGCTGGTATGCTCAAGGAGAAATGTGCTGAACAGCCTGGATGTGCCCTTGTCCTCCCTGTTGTTTGTTAGTGACATGGGACAGGCAGACTGCCAGATTTTAAGAATGTCAGGTGTGGAGGGGTCATAACTATCTTGCACCAGGCTCTTCCACAGAAGGCTGGTGGCAAGAGGTCCTTGTGCCAGAATGGAAGAACTGTTGATGAAGCCCACTTTTCCAGAGGTGTGGGCCAAGTGTCCTTGTATGGAGCTATGGAGCACTCTGATAATGCTGGACTGTGACCAAGTGTATTGTGGGGATCCAGTCCAGCAAGAGACCAGTAGGGTGGGTGGGCAGGCTTGCAGTTGCTGCTACTTGTGGGTGATGAAGATTATTTACTGAGTTCCAAGATTTGTGCAACCCAGGTTTTGAATTCTTACAGTCTACTTAGGAATGAAACCACTAAAGGCTTGTGTAACTGAGAGCATTTGTCAGTAAAATATGAATTGGACACTGTAACTCCAGTCTTTATGTTGGGCTGGCAGACACAGGAATGGCCCATCCCTCTGCTTGTGAGGGTTTGTGTCCCAGAGGAAATGGAACAGAGTATGTAAAACAATCTCACACAGAAATTGTTCTTATCACCAAGATGTGAAAATTCCAACCAAATTAATCAAGCACAGAGCAAAAATTAGGCAGCACATTTATCAGCTAAGGATGTAGAACAAAACCCAAAACAAACATTTGTGTTATCTGAGGCATAGCTCTGTGTCTCACTGGCCTGTAGGGACAGATTCTTAAAACTGGCCCAGGGAGTGACCTTAAAAGTAGGTTTTAGTGACCTGGTCTTTCACAAGTCACCGCCATTGATATTTTAAACCCAGAGGAAGCATAAACTGGTGTCACTGAAATTAAATGACACAGCTTTCTGCCTCCCTGCTGAGTGACTGCTAACCAAGCTTTCATGGGGTACCTGCGTCTATCTTTGGAGAAATACAGGGTCCCATCAGGTGAGAACATCTGCCAGGTGTGTCCCTCTGTTTACCTTTTCACAGGCAACATTTTAGTTAGGCAAGGTGAAGTCTACAAGATAGAACTGAGTTGGAGACTCTCAGTACAGGACTTGCTCATTTATTTCCATTATTGAGAAGGGTAAAGTTCCCTGTCTTACTGCTCTGGTCCCCTGGTAATTGTTGCTTGGTGGTCTATTGGGGTCACTTAACTTGTGTTTAGCTGCATGACCTGAATAGTTCCAGGACACAAAATTAAACCAAACATTTAGTAGTTTTCTATGCAGTTTGATGTGTTCTCTAGAACACACGGTGTGAGCAAAACACGCACACTGAGTTAGCAATGCACACTGTTCTGTGTCCAAGGCAGGTACCCAGGTGGGTCACACCCACCTGGGCAGGGTAGGTGTGTGCAGCCAAGTGGGGCCAGAGGAAAATGCCATCTCAGGTGACAGGACAGCAGTGAGCAACCTGAGTGGGGGGTGTGTCTGAGCATGGAAAGGGAGCACTGAAGTTACCCAGGGGCTCACTGCAAAGCTGAATATCAAGGAAAAGGAGAAAGGGGTCTGGAGTATAATTACCTTCAATGTTTCCCATCCTTGTGACTACTTCTACCTCTTCTTTGGCTTTGATTAAAAAGACCTGTCCTGTGGCTTGTTTCAACACTTGACGAGTGCCAAGGGCTCAGGTGGAACTGGCAGGTGGATACCCAGTGCTGAAGATGTGCATGGATCAGGGATGGGTGAAGGCAGGGAGATGGGCACAGAGAAGGGTTGTGCTGTTGTGGTCTAGGCAGCACTGGAAGGCAGCAGGCTGGTTGAGCATGAGGCAACTTTCCTCCCTGTTGTCTTAGCAATGTCCTGTCCCTGTTTCTACCCTACGTGGGGCCTTGCCCTTCACAGTGGGGCACTGCAGAGGTACTGCTGCACGAGTGGAGACCCTTTACCAGTCTCTTGGCCACAGGCTTTGATCACAAGGTTTCCCAGAATAGAACGGCTGACACCTGAGCTGTGCCCAGCCTGGGCCAAAAAGGGGTGTGACACGTCCCTGCTCCCTGTGGAGCACCCCAGGCAGGTGGGCAGGCAGTAGCCCCTTGGCGAGAGCACAGGGTGCTGGTGGGGCTGCACCCACAGGCTCTGAGCCTGGCTGGAGCACACCAGCAGGTCCTGCTCTGCTCTCAGAGGAGGGTCTGGGTGCTCGTCATGGGCAGTACCAGAGGCAGAGGAGATGGGAGCCGGGAGCCCATCCGCACGCAGCACGTGGCTGGCCCTGCCCAGCTGTACTGGGAGGCTCTGTTGGCTGGGGATCAGGACATTGTGGCAGAGATCCTCAGCAACCCTCAGAACAACTTGAGCCCCAGTGCTGTGTTTGACACCAGTGACCTGGAAGAGTGGAAGAACTACCGGTTCAACCCCCGTGGGCTGAGTATGTGTGGGCAGCAGGGCTCAGCCTGTGGCATGGGCTGTGGGGCATTGCTGTTGTTGGAGTTGTGTGTTACAGGAGCTGTTTGGGTTATGGAGGAGTGCAAATGGCAGTGAGAGCACCGGGGTGTGGTCAGGTTCTCCTGTGCATCTTGTGAAAGGGGGGGTGTGTGTGTCTGGAAACACGGAGTGCATCCAGGAAATCTGGCCCCTCTCACAGGGGTTGTGCAAGTGCTTGGGAACTGCTGGGTTCCCCAGAGGCAAAGGGGAGTCAAGCTCTGGTTTGTCCTCCTCTGTGACCAGCCCTGCAGCCCAGCTCTGCATGCCTGTACACAGCTTACACTGGGCTGCTGAGTGCTGTTGTTGTGCTGAACAAGGGCTTTGTCAGAGCCCTACGTTAGGTCCTTGAGATAGTTGAGTTTTAACTGGACCTGGGAAACACAGCTGACAACATGCTGGTCTGTAAGAAGGAGCTCAGAAGATGTAGTGTTGAATGTGCCGCACAGTCTGGGCCATGTCCTCCAGCCCAGTCTGGGTGGGCAGCAAGAAGCCTTGCTTAAGGAGCCCTTTTTCTGTAGCATCTGCAGGCTGTTTTCCAGCTCAGTGATGGTTCCAGCTGCTGCATTTCAGCCCCATTCTCCTGGGCCCTAGATGTCCATCTCTGCTGAATCTTGCTGTCTGCACCCTACTCTGGGCTTTGCTGACTCTTCTGTGTGCATGACAGCTGGCTCTGACACCTCTGTTTTACTGCCTGGTTCCTTGTGTTCGTGGTGCCTTATGCATGGTGCTCAACCCAGCTATGGCACTGCCTCCAGCCCCAGGCCCTTCATCCACTGTGTTCCTGACAACAGAAATGCCCTGTGCCTGCCTGGGCTGCTGGTAACAAGTGTGCTGCTTGGGAACAGTCTCTGCCTTGGGCTCCTGCTCTTTGGAGCTCCCTGTCAGCAGGGCTCTGTGGCCTGAGAGCCTTCCACAGCTCTCTGCCTTTGGCTGGCCACTCCAAATACAGAGACTTTGCAGGGACCTTTGCAGTTCCTTGAGGGGAAACCCAAGTGTCTCAGGAGGGACATACATCAGGTACCTTGTGGGAAGGGGCAGGTCTTTGTGAACTGTGGCTGGATGTGGCTCCCTGACCTCTCTTTCCTTGCAGGACTGTGGTCTCTGAGCTATGAGCAGGAGCTCACCACACCCCTGCACATCACAGCCAGCCGGGGCTACATTGACTGCCTGCGGCTCCTGCTGCTCCGGGGTGCTGCTGTTGACTTCGCCCCAGGGGGCAAGACAGCCCTGCACGAGGCTTGTGCAGCTGCCAGCACCGACTGTGTGTGCCTGCTGCTCATCTCTGGAGCTGACCCTGAGGCTGTCTCTGACGATGGTTACAGGCCCCTGCACCTCTGCAAGAGCCCGGACTCCATCGAGTGAGTTCTGCCCAGGGACCACAGCAGGCTTCCCTCCCCCTCAAACCTCACCCCATGTAGCAGGGGCCCCTCTTCATCCCTGCTGGTGGGTGCAGCTGAATGAGGTGATCTTGGTGCCTGGGCCAGGATCACCTCTGAGGTCAAACAGGGCACCACAAGCTCAAGTCTGAGCCAGGAGCTGCTGTCTTGCCACCCACCAGCACTGTGGAGCTGATGGTCACACTGTGATGCTCGGGGCATTCCCAAGCAGATCCACTGGGCAGATGAGCAGGTGCCAGGTGGGACACTTTAGGAGGTCTGTGCAGAGTTAGCTTGGACTAGGGCAACAGGATCTCTGCTCACCAGTCATCATGGCTTAAAACCACTGCTCCAGGGCATGAGGAGCAGGGATTTTTAGGTTCTTGGTAGAAGTGAAAGCTGTGGGATAGTGCAGGTATGGGAGCTGGGAGATAGGATGGGAGCTGGAGATCATATGGTCATCAAATCCCCTTTGCCCACACAGGTGTGCCCGGCAGCTGCTGCAGCACGGGGCCAATGCCAACAGTCGGACAGAGGAGGAGAATGACACAGCCCTGCATGTGGCAGCACGGCACGGCCTGGCAGAGCATGTCCAGCTGCTTCTGCGCCATGGGGCAGAGCTGGAGGCAAAGAATGAGGAGGGGCAAACGCCACTGAATGCTGCCTGTGCTCAGCGCCATCAGCCCCAGGACATGGCCCGCTACTACCGGGTGTGCCAGCTGCTGGTGGAGAGCGGGGCCAGCGTCAACGCTGCGGATCGGGACAGGCAGCACCCACTTCACCTGGCCTGCAAGAACGCCAATGCTCAAATCACGGAGCTACTGCTGGCCCGGGGTGCCAATGTCAACGTCATGAACTACGGTGGCAACACGGCCCTGCACAATATTCTGCAAACAGCTGCCTACAAGCTGGGACATCATCCAGAGCTTGTGGTGCGAGCCCTGCTCAACCACGGAGCTGTGCGCATCTGGCCAGGCTCCCTTCTCAAGGTGTGGGCCTTCAGCAGTGCCAGGAGTGTGGTGGGAGGGAAAAGCTGGGAACATCAGGGCCCCAGTGTGAGCGAGCATGCTCCTGTCACAGAAGGGTTTATTCCATGGCAGCCTGCTTGCTGTTGTGCTTGCTCTGCCCAGGGGCTGTGGAGGAGAACTGGCATTACTGCAATAGGAATCCCTGATGTGCTCTCTTGTAGGAATCTCCTGCTTCTGTCTGCTAAGTTGTGTGGAGAGTACTCACCTGGTTTCCATACTCACTTGCTCTGGAAAATGTTGACCCTTTTCTTCTGGAGATGTTTCCTCTCAGGGGCGCACTCTCCAGCTCCTGTTGTCTCTGCAAGACACCAGCAGACAAAGGGTTAATTTCCTGTCTTAATTCCTGAGCAGTGCAATAATTACCCAGCCCGGAGATCAGCAGATTGCTCTCCCCTTTGGGAAAATACAGGAAAATCAACAATTAACACTAATTAATCTCCTATTAACGCCAGATAATGAGGATCCCTGGTACAGCCAGAATAGACTGTGACAGCTACTGCTGGCCTGGGCCATAGGGAGTGGGAGCCTGGAGCCAGGGGGATCTGCCTCTGTGTGATTGTGCTGGGTGGGCTGTGCTCCAAAAGCTGCACTGCTGTGAGGTGCACAGAATCAGTGTGTCAGCTGTACCTATGTGGACATGGGCCATGCCAGAGACACATTGTGCAAACACGTGTGATGCTTCCTGGGCCTCTGTGCAGCCTCTGGCATGGGCACACCACTGCTTAGGACATGGGGACAGGATACCTCTGCAGCCTTGCATGGAACAGGCACAATCATGCATTCCTGAGGCCCCAGTGCAGCCCTCAAAAGAGGCACAGTGTGCCATGGTCTGGCTGTTTACAAAACAAATCTCAGTCCCTGCTCCAGAATAGCTCATGCTCCAACTACTGAAACATGAGGAAAGGAGCCTCATGTAAAGCAGAGCATTGGTGCTTATGAGCTACTCGCAACAGTGAGGCTGCTTGAATTCATCTTCCCAGCTGTCTGCACTGGTCCCTGTGTCTGAGGAGACATTGTGGGGACCCAGTTGTGCTGAAGGCAGCTGTACTGTACGTGTTGGGTGATGGCTCAGTCACCCTCTTTGCAGGAGGGACACTCTGGAGCTTTGCACCTGCAGTGAATTTGTTCTCATGGGTCAGCAGAAAGGAAGCATGTGAGTTCCCTGGGTTTACCATATCTGGATTTGAACAGCATTTTAGGAGATGACAGTGAGGCCTGCAGGACCTTGCCTGACGGTGGTGTTCACCTGCTCTCTCCCTGGCAGGTGCTGCGGTACTGCCACACCTGCCCACGTATCATCGAGGCCCTGGTGAACAGCTACACCCACGTGCGTGTCTCTGAGGACTGGGTGGAAGCAGTTCCAGTGGAGGTTGTACAGGTGAGGGAATGAATGTCTGCTGCTGGCTGGAGAACATCTGTCCAGGCTCTGGAGGTGGGGGGGACAGGGGCAGCTGGGGCTGGTGCAGGTGGACAGGGCTGGGGTTGGGTGGGAAATTGCAGGACACAGGGATAGTGCTCTTTGGGATGGGGAGGATTCACAGTAGTAAGGCAAATGGGTGTCTGGTTCTTCCTCTGCTCCTAGAGTGGTAACTTCAGTTTTATCTGCTTTTGGTCCTATCTTCCCTCTGTAGAAATATCCACGTTTCTACCAGTCACTCTTTGCCCTGGAGCACAGACCTCGCTCCTTGCAGCACCTGGCTCGCTGCACGCTCAGGACCCTCCTGGAGGGCAGGCTGGTTCTGGTGCTGTCCCAGCTGCACCTGCCAAGTGCCCTGCACCAGTTCCTGCTGCTCGGCTTTGAGGACATTCTCTACTAAGGGCTGTGGTCTCCGTTCTGCTGTGCTTTTCTGTGGAGATGTTCCACTCCACAACTGATGAAGTTGGTGCCTTCCCAGTTATCTCCTTCCCCTCACCACACTCCTGCCAGGTCATGTCAGCCTGTGTCCCAGTCAGTCGTGTACTCTGCTTCATGTGTCTGTTTTGGAGCATTCTGTTTGTTCATGCTAACCAGGACAGATTTCAGACTAAGAAAAGGAAGATATGGGGATTAGGGCTATTTTATGTGGGACAAGGGGCAAGTATACTGCATGAATCCCAGGCTTAGTTGTAGGATATCAATCTTCTTATCCCAAATCTAAAAACTAACTTCTACCAGGCAGCTCCAGTGTCCTGGGCATTTGTTGGGATGCTGTCTTTAGTCGAGTTGTTTACAGTCTACCCAAAGGTGTTTGGTGTAAATCCTGGCCTTCATACCTACCTGGGTACAACTTTTGCCTTGCCTGGAAGACTGTCCTGACAGAGTTCATCTATGTGACGTGGGATGTGTACTCTTGGACCTGTGCACCTGCTTGTCAGAGGGAAATGTATGGTGAGTGTGAGGCTGCAGGTCCCCAATAACACCCTCCTGTGGAGGTGCAATGTCTTGGCTACCTGGCTCAGCAACTTAGGGCAGGAAGGGCAGGACAGCAGTGCTTGTGCAGCACTGAGGACCCCACAGCAGGGTGAGGAAGAACATTCCCTGAGAACTCTGGTCCCCTGGGCATAGAGCAGCCACCCCCAGCCAGAACCCACTGAGAACTGTGGGGGGCCATGTGCTGCTGCCTGGGTTGCAGACAGGGTAAGGGGAAACATTTGATCCTGTGACTTAAAAACACAGTTGTAAAGAAAACAAAGCACCAGCTACCCTTTAAAGATCTGCTGTAAGCACACTCCATTCCTGCTTCTGGCTCAAGGAGTACCTAAACTGCTGTGGCTGGCACAGCACTGTGGGTCCCTGCTCTTGCTGCACTGGAGCCAAAGCTTTTAAACTACTGTGATTATGGCCCACCCTCTCACCACAGACCAGTAGTGCATTTGCCTGGAACCAGTGCAGGAACCCAGCCTGAAGTCACCTCCTTCCTCCTGGCTGAGCTGGCTTGTCTGCTCAGGTGATCTGTTTATAGGATGAGGTCCAGTGGTCTTGTTCCCAAAGTTTAGTCACGACTTTAGAGAGTTCATTCTTAGCCAGATGATGTCTGTGGCTGGATGAGGAGCAGAAACAGGAAGGTCTGTCCCTTTTGGTGGCAGCAGAGTCTGGGATTGTCTTAGCCTGACCCAGTGTCCTGATCTGAGGCAGCCAGCAGAGCAGCACACATGGGCAGGTGTACTGTCCTTCTCTCCAGCACTGTCCCTATGCCTGTAGTAACCTGTGGTCAGTAAAGCATGCTCAGCCATTGAAATAACACCACCTTAAAGAAAGGGAAGAGTTGAATTCAATGGTTCACTTTATTCTGTAGTTGTGACTTGTAGCTGCTAGGCTGGCAGTCATTCCTTGAGTCTTGGTGGTTGCTTTTGTCAGTTCTGAGGCTGCTCTGCACTGGGTGGTGAGGACAGTGGGAAGAGGAGAACCCATAGGGTTTGGTTTCTGCAAATGCAGGAGCAAAGAGAGCTCCTGCACAGGTGGGCTGGTCAGCTCCTGGCATGTGCCAGTCCTCCTTGGATGAAGGTGTCCAGGTGGACACCTGTTGCAACAAAGGGCCTGTGTGAGGCTGCAGGTGCATTTCCAGGGCTCTTCTCAGAGCCACCAGGTTTGCTGGTGGGATGTTCCAGTGTACATGGGAGGGCTGAAGTCATGGGGGTGGCTGAGAGGAACAGGCCAACCCTGAGCATAAATCTTCATAGGCTGAATTTTGCTTGTGTTCCCACTGAAACTGAAAGGGCACGAGTTCATTGCATGTAAGGATACTGCAGGATAACTGCCCTCAGGGAACTTGAGGCTGGTAGGTAAAGGGAGGACCTTTTACAGAGGGACTAAGGCAACTGGGGGGAAAAAACCCCAATTTCAACTAACCTGCCAGAAAAGCTCTAGCACTTTTTCCAAGCTGAAACAAGCAGAAAGATTCAAGCTAAGGGCAGACTGAGAGAAAATGCTCTGAATTTAACTCAGTTATGCTAATTGATTAGCAATTGATTTTCAAAAACACTTACAAGAACAGACTTAAAAAGGTTTAATGTTCCAGAGCACATTCTGGCAATTCAACAAGCTCTGCTATTTTCTCATGTTTCTAAAGGAGAAATTCCTAATGCAGCATTGGATGTACTTGCTGGGACAGTTTTGCCAGGGAAATGTAACCATCCTGAGTGGGAGGGATATGCCTGACCGAGGACAGTGAACATGTGGCATTGTTAACACAGAGGCTTGTGGTTCTAGCATGTTTTTGCCAGCTGCTGCAGGCACAGGTAGCTGCTGGGTTTGCTGGAATGTGTCTTAGGCACAGGCAGCTGCTCCTGCTTCAGCATCCACCTGGGTTTGTCACAGCAAGAGGCACCTTCGGGACCACTGGAGAGGTGTGAGTCCATTGCTGCATTCTCAGTGCAGCCATCCAAGTGATGTGCTCAGGGAAAAAGGTCACTCCAATTCTAGACAGAAGTTTTCATCCCATCTGCAGCCCCTGGATCCTGCTCTGATCCTCCATGTGCAGCCAAAGCACTGCCCATCCCTGGCATCCCCTCTGACAGAGCAGCAGTGTCAGCTCCTCCCTGCAGCTTCCCAGCCTTGAGCACCTGCTTGACTCTTGTTCTTTCCTATTCCTCAGTAAAGAGCATGACACACCATAACAGGGGAGGACCAGTAAACCATAATGGTATTTACAGAAAGGTAGTGGACAAAATAAGTAGAGAAAAGCTCTTCCCTGGCATGTCCATCCCCACCCTGCACTTGTAATCTTCATTGTAGGTACTTGTGAGTCAGAAAGGCATCTTTGTATTTCTTGGTCATGGAGATATATTTTTTTTCTGCCATAAGCTTGAACAGGCACTTTTTGGACCTGTGTATGTTTGAACATTGTGATGCACTTGTGGCAAGGAGCACTGAACTGCACAGTGTATTGATCACCTACTTTTATCTTCCTGCTGTTACCATCATGTTTCATTTGATGCCCATTAACTCTTGTTTTCTAAGAATATATGGGCACTTATTGTCTGTTCCTCTTCATCATATTATTCAAAATTATACAGATCCCTGCTCTTTCTCTCCTTCCTCAGGCTGGAATTCTGTCCAGCTGTGCTGTTCCTGTGTGGAAACTGTCACACAGCCCTTATTACACACACTGGTTTTGCCTGGGCCTTTACTGGTCCTGGTGCATCCTTTGGAGAGAGGAGAACAGCTGTGCACAGCACTCAAAATGGGGTTGTGCTGTGATTGTCTGAGGGTTGTTCTCCTGTGAATGTGAGATCCACACAAATGCTCAGGAACCTTGGGTTCATATTTGACATCACTTCACCATTTGCATAACCCCGTGGGAGGCCTGGGCAGCAATGCCCTGCCTTCAGTGTGGTGTGTGCTCAGGTGGCAGATGTAACAAATCCTAATGTTTTTTGGACTCATTACTGTCCAGGATGCTGTCCTTGATTTAAGCCCTGTTCTTACTTTCTGTATGTTGCACCTTATACTTGAATGCAACAAACCAGGCTGTTCTTATACCTGGTGTTTCCAGCAACCAAGATCGGGTTGTCCTGAGCAAGTGCCACCTATTACTTTTACCATCCCAACAATTCATTTTTATCCACTCCAATAATTTTATCAGCAATTGTTTTTTATTTCTCACCAATTGCTGACAACATATAACATTGATATGTGAGGAATAGAACTAGAAATATGCCCATCAGATGGCTGTATAGGATAGGTCTTCTCAATCACCTAGTTCCTTTGGATCTGTCAATGCTGAGCACATTGACTGCACCACACAGCTAATTTTTCTTATTAGAATGTCCTGCAGAACTAAGTTAAATGACTTACAGGGGTCTAAGCATGCCCCATCTCTTTCATTAGCTCTGTCAAACTTGTAGGCTTACAAAAAGGTTGTGTAAAATCATTTGAAAGTATGTTTTTCAAATTACATTAAAATGGGTTCTAGCTTTTGCTGATTTACCCAGGACATCCTTTGGCTGCTTGTCTGTGATTGCTTGGGATCTATGTTGAACTAACTGCTCTGTAGTTTCTTGGATATCCATGTGAACACATTTAAATACTGACAAGACATTGGATTTTTCCCCCCAGTAATCTCAAGTTCCCCAGTGTGCCATGATTTGTTATAAAGAAAAAAAAAATGGTTCCAGGAACTCATTAGCCAATTAAATACTCTTGAATGGAAGCTCTTCTCCTGCACATTATAAAAATTGTTACTTACACAGTTTAGCATCCCCCTTAATTACTGATGGACTAGAAAGTATTTCATTACCACTGTAAAATATGAATATTATGCATTGTTTTTTTAAATGCAGAGCAGAAATATTTCCTGAGTTCTTGGTTTCTGTTATGCAGAATGCATGTAGCACACAGACACCCAGGGCAGGGGCCCAGTTCCTGCAGGTCTCTCTGTTCTCCACTGCTGGAGCACCCTGCTTTGGGGTCAAAGTGTCAGAAAGTTTGAGAAGTTGGAGAGCTTCAGAGGAGCACTGTGGGTGGGCAGTAGGTTGCAGTGACTCCTGGCAGGTGGAGCTGCAGAGGGGTTGTGGTTGGACACACCATGGTTGCTCTTCAGAGTCGTGTGGGCTCCTGTTCTCCAGCCCCAGGCTCACAGGGTGGGAGGGGCTCAGACCCCACTACCATGGAGCACTGAGGGACTCTCCATCACCTCCTGAGAGCCACTGCTGGACCCTGCTGGGCCTTGCCAAACCTCCCTGCAGTGTCCATTCAGCAGTGTCAGGCCTTCCGAGTGGCACTTGGAGGTAAAATTTGAGCCAGTGGCTGGAAATTGGAGCTGGGCAAACACACAAATTAGAGTTAGAAATGGAACACGTTTTTAATAGCAAGTGCAATTAATCTTCTAGTTAATTGCATCTTAGAACAGCTTGTCATGGTGGATGTAGATTTCTCATCTCTAGTTTTTTTTTTAAATTACTGTAGGATCTGCCCTAGACCAGACCGGGGTTCATCCTGCATGGTGCTCAGCCCAGTCCCAAAAAGATCAGGCTGATTAATTACAGATCTATGAACTATAGTCTTGTCACTCCTCTGCACTGCACTGCCACAGACTGCTGCCACCCCTGGGACTGGGTATAGCCCCAGGATAAGGAGCTCCAGTTGCCCTTCCCAGCATTGCTCACTCCATTGACATCACACTGACAGCTCTACCTTCCCTGTGGTTTCCTTCCTTTTGGCTCCACTGGTTTGTATTGGTCCTGTCATCTTCTATGCTCTGAATCTGCTGCCTGTACTGGTTTCTGAGAAAGACATTCTGGAATAAATGGTGATGCTGCTTTTATAATGTTACTTAAATACTTGCTATTACTCCATTTCTCTCACAAGCTTTGATACCTCAGTTTGGCAGTGCTCATGGTGTTTCACCCTGTGGGATGGGCTTCTGGTCCTTCTCCCTTAGGGGCATAACTCCAAATGCTTCCTGCATTTCTGTTTCTGTCTGGAGGTGCTGCAGCAGATGCTGTTGCTGCTGAGGCATCATGTGCACAGGTGAGCATGGGAACATGTTCTGGGGGTGAACACTGGGGGAGCAGACCCCTTTTGCACACAGGTGCTCTCTGGGTTGGCAGCCCCTGCCACCCACTTGCCCTGAGTGAGTGGTTCAGGTTACTTAAAGAATTACCAACAAAGGTATCAGCAAAAGCAGCTTTAGTATAGAACAGCAAAAGCAGATTTGATATAACTTTGCAGTCAGAGCAGAGGACAAAAAAAAGGTCAGAAGACAAGGAAATGGCTGACAAAAAGTGCCTCAAGGACCTGGAGAAACCTGAGTGGTGACAAAATAACAATATCTAAACACAGAAAAACTACCTTAACATCTCTCCTATGAGGAAAGGCTGAGGGAGCTGTACCTCTTCAGCCTGGAGAAGAGAAGGCTCCAGGAATCTCAGCAGTGTGAATAAATACCTGAAGGGACGGTGCAAAGGCAATGGAGCTGGGTTGTTTCCAGTGGTGCCACCAACTGGACCATGTTTCCAGCTGAAGCAAGTGTTATTTGTGTGCCAGTCTGTATTGTGGATAATGTTGCATAAACCATTTGGTTCTGAATCCTGCATCCTGCACTCTGAAAATATCAGCTTTGCTTATAGGCTCTTAACTTCTGTCAGAGCCATGAGACGTGCCCATATAGTAATCTGCAATGATGAATGTCTCCTGAAGGAAAGGATCCAGAGTGCCCTGCTCACGTAACTGCTGGGGCAGAGCAGTGCACTTGAAGAGAGCTGCTTCCAGGATAAATGTGCAAGAGGTACCAACCCTGTGCCTTTAGCAGCCCCATAAATTATCTGAAGAGTTTGGCTAATATAGCTTTCCCAGAGCAAGATTCAAACCCAGGACTGAGGGAGGGCTTGGCTCTCCTAAGCAAAATAATCCTTAAAGAGACATGTCAAAGGATCCTACCTTGTCCAGGACTACAGAAACAAAAATTTCTCCTCTGAGATCTTGTCAACAGAAAACCCATTCACCTGGGACTACTCTTGCCACTGTTAATGAGGATTGTGGGTTCTTACAGCTCCAGCTATGGCTCTGCCAGGTCTACTTCTGAAATACGTTCCCCAGGTGTGAGTGGGCATTATCCTTGGCTGCTGCAGATGGCTGTGACAGGTTATGCTGTAGGGAGCTGAAGACAGAAGCACATGGGGCAGCTCTGCAGCCAGGGAAAGCCTGTGGGACCATGTTTGCAAAGGCCAGCTGGGACCTCCTGGGTGCTCCTTGCACATGAGCTCTTGTGCACTCCAGGCTGGGTATGGCTGCAGAGTCTGATGGACCATGTCATGGGTACATCCAAGAGCAGAGTCTGTGCCTGGCAGAAACCCAGCTTCAGTCAAACAGCATCATCACCACAGCCAGCCTAATCTCTAGATTTGCCAAACTTTGAGTAAATAGTTTTGCAATGTTACCCTTGCTTTTAATGTGTTTAGATATATTGCAGGAATGCCTAGAGGTTGTGACTAGATTTAGTCCTGTTGTGCTAGATTCCTTGCAGAGATCATAAGTGGAACAGGTAGAGGCATAAAGTTAAGGCTGCATAGCAGTTTCCATTAGGAAGACCTGCTTTCATTTGCCAGTCAGTCATTACACTTTAACTGTTGTAGTTGTGGTTGCCATGCTCTGTGCCTGTCTCAGAACTTTTCCCATTACAGACATAGCAAAAATTAATTGGCTTCTACCTGGCCAATTGCCAGTGCACTAGGAATGCACTCTAGGCTCCCCACCTTGGAGAGGAGATGGCCCAGATGGTTCTTTTTCTGCCCAGTAGCCCAGGATGAACTTTTCCTGTATGACCAGCCTCTGAGGATCCCCCTTTGCACATTCCAAGCAAGGACATTTTTAGAGGCTGATGTGTTTCTCCTAGAAAGCCTCTGCCTATGCTGAGCAGCTTGAAGTTAGGGCAGATCCCCCATGCTGGCCAGACAGGTCATGCCTGATCTTCAGCAGAGACACTGTGCCCCAAGTGTCAAGTGTTGAGCAGAACACTGTCCAATCTTGCCTACTGACCCCAGAAAAACAGGCAAATGGACTTGTGCATGATCATGTGTCTGCAGCAAGGAATGGAGAAGAGGAGAAGGAGGAGGAAGAAGCTTCAGCAGTTCTAATGGAGAAACCAGAGAAGTGGGGTTGGAAGCAAAGGCAGACTGAGGACAGAGGGGCAGCTCACACACTGGCATAAGGGAGGAGATGGGCCAGGCTGGTCTGTCATTGCTGAAGGTGATGCTTGCAGAAGCTGGACTTGAATTTGGGGCTCAGCCTGTTGAGACTCAGAACCACATGCTGAGGGTGAAAAACACAAGCCATAGCCTAGCGATGCCAAAAAGGAAGAAGAGGTGTGCTCCTCAGACTCTTTCTGAGTTCAATGTCTGATAATGTACCCAGTGAGGTCCTGAGAGGTCTCTGTCAACAGGTGAGAGTGCAATGAGACCAGGGACTTTACAAATTGGACACACCATTAATATTTCTGCTGTACTTGGCATACTGGACAGTATATATCCAGGCTCATAAAGGGAATGCATCAGCTCCTTGCAAGGGAGAGATGGAGCCGAAAAAACTCCAATCAGTGCAGAGAAGGTGTGTGGAGAGGGAGAGATGTCCAGGGAACAAACTGAGCAGTGGATGCCTGAGCCTCAAGTGGAAGCCATGGAAACTGCATTTCACCAGACAGCAAGAAGCTGTGGAAGAGTAGGCAGAGGCTACAGAATCTCGGAAAGCCTGTGAAGATCCAAGGAGTAATACAGTTGTCATGTGCAACCTGGACCCTCTGAGTTGACTCACCCTGTGGGAAAGGTAGGTGTGAGAACTCTGTCCCATTCCATGTACACATTGGAGTACAGCAGCACAATCTTGGCTTTATTTTTCCTGCAACCCTTTTTTTCCTTTTTTTTTTCCTGCAGTCCTTCAACCTTTCCTTCTTTTAATCTTTGCTTTATGATTTAGGACTTGAGTTTCTACCCTTCTTTACTACAAACTCTCATGAGACAAAGTAAACCAGAGTGGAGTAAGTTGTCTGGCTGTGAGTACATTCCCCCCTCGTGGGGGTTCAGCCCTCTGGGATCAGGGCCAACTCAGATAATGCAGTTGTCTGTCAGCAGATCTGCTCTGCTCACCTTCCTCAGGTCCTGTGGGACTGCACCCTGCTCAGTGAAGCCTCTGCTTTGCTGCAGCCCTTGCTGCCTGACTTCCCATTCCTCTGGAGGCAGCCTTTCCTTGCTGCTCCCAGCATGGAACAGAGATTCAGTGTTTGAAGGGAGATGGGAGCTGCAGGTAATGCAAGTGTATGATCAGGTAAGCAGAAGCTTAATCTTGGAGACATAAGTAGGGATGTATAGAAGTCAGTATGGAGCTTGTGCTATTGGCTTCAGGCAGGACCTGCTGCTGTGGGCACAGGCCACCATCATCCCTCAAGGGAGACACAGTTCACCCCCAGCTCATTCAGTTTCCCAGCAAGGTCACAGAATAGAACAGTTTCCTGTTGCTCTCAAAGATCTTGCTAACCTGTGTGAGGTGTGGGTTGAAGGTTACATAGAAAAGGTTCATCGAACAAGTGATCAAATTGCAATTGCTCAGGAGTCAGGAAGCTGCTTGCACAGCCTGGATTTGGGCCCCTTTAGGTGCAGTCTTGAAATCCAGTAACACGTGGCTATTCTTTCCCTTTCTCCATGGTCTAATCACAGCAGGGAATGGATTGAAACTGTGTGCATGAAGATGACTCCAACCCAAAGGTTCCTTTCCCACAGATATCTGTGGATAAAACCAGGAGAGCTGGGCCAAGGGCAGACAGAATATGGATGCTGACCTGCAGACCTAGAGCATGTCCCTCATGTCACACCTGATCCCTGTGGTGGGATTCATCCCAATGCTTGTCACTGCCAGCCCCCTTCTCAGCCCAGAATCTGGGCCCTCACCCTGGACTGGAGGCTGACTGGTTGATGACCTGCAAACACGAGCATCTCTCTCCCTCCGTGATCCAAGGGTGGAAGGTGTCTGCATCAGTGGTGACAAGGATACCATACCCCTTGCTGGGCCTCAGTTTTAGGATTCAGTATTTGAGTTTGAATGATTATTTTACCATTGACTTTTCCACACCTGTTTCACTGGCTGGGGGCAGGACAGTTCTCCCTGCAGAGGGATATTTCCTTTGAGCTGCAAGGATGTGCCACAGAGAAAGGCACAAAAGACATGAAAGAGAAAGGAGGTTCTGTGATGTCATAACTGGGCCCTGGAAAGTCAGACTGTGCCTGTTTAGTGGAGGAAGGCTGAGTACCTGGTGGACCCACTTTGCCTCACTTACATGCTCCACACAAGATGCAAGTGTCCAGGTCCACACTAGGCTGTCACATCCCACACAAAACATACACTTCAGGGCTGCAGCAAAGTGGTGTTCCAGACCTCCTCAGAGACAGAGCAGAGGGTGATGGCTCAGAAATCCATGTGTTCACACAGACACCAATGCCTCCAGGGAGCCTGGGTAGCTATGCAGCCAGTTACTGCATCCCTGGTTAAAGGGGGAGCACAGGCAGGAAAACACGGGGGGCCTGAGAAAAGGAGTACCCCTAGGTGAGAGCTGGAGGTCTGGCGTGTCACTGGAAACACAGTCAGAGCAAGCGTAGACACGGCTTCAGCTCTGGCGTTTCTCAGTGTAAAGCTTCCAGACACTTTACACCGGCAATCTCGATGCTCTTCTAAACAGGGCTTTAGTTTGCCTGATGCTCAACACACTGCAGGCACGGTGAGCAGCTCCCCGTAGACAGGAGCACAACCCAAACGCTGAGCTGGGGGGAGAAGTCCTCTGTTTTAGCGTGGACACTCCCCACAAGGGGCCGGCGATGCTCCCGAACACACCGGGGCAGCGGAGCTCCCGCCGCAGTTCGAGCTTTCGGCTCCCAAGGGTCTCGCTCGCTCTGCAGACGGAGCGATGCCCACCGGGACCACCCCGGGGGCCGTGTGTGCCACTCGGAGTGCGGGGGGCCGAGCCCCGGGCTCTGTGCTGCGCCCCATAGCCGGGATCGCCGGTGCCGGCTCCGCGCCGCCCGCCGCTCCTGCCGGGAGCACCGGGACCCCCGGCGGGGCGCGGAGCCAGGGCCGGGGCCCCCGAGGAGCAGCAGGGGGAGCGGGGGAGCCTCTCTCGCGTTTCAGCCTGCCCCGTTCCCACCACGGCCCAAGCCCGTCTGCGGGCGACCCCGCGGTGCCCGAGCCGGCCGGTGTCACGGAGAGAGCCCGCTCCGCGCCCGCCGAAGCTCCGGGACTCGGAAAGAGGCAATCTCGGCCCTGCCCGCCGCTTTGCGGGCACGGCACGGCACGGCACGGCACAGCCCCAGCGCGGCGGGGCCGGGGCCGGGCCAGGGCTGGTCCGTCGGGGCACTGGACCCCGTCCTTCGCCGCCGTCCCCGGGCCGCTCCCCGCGGGCTCCGCCGCCGGATCGGGCCCCTTGCGGGAGCCGGTGGTGCGGGGGCAGAGCGGGGCCGGCTCGCCCCGTCCGTGGTCCCCAGCCCGAGGAGGGCAGTGCCGAGCGCCGCAACCCTGTCCCGTCCCCACAAAAGCCCCCTTGTGCTGGCCCC
>WBMV01003026.1:0-47206 GCA_013396655.1 Campylorhamphus procurvoides | reverse complement strand
GTCGGGAGAGCCGGAGCGGCGGGACCGGAGCGGCGCGGAGCTCTCCGAGGTCCTGGCACCCGGCCCGGGGCGCCGCACGGCCCGACCCGACCCGCAGGGCAGCCCGCAGCCCTCCCCGCCCGTCCCGACCCTGGTCCCGATCCCCGTTCCGCACTCGGTGCCGCTCGGTCCGGCGCGGGGCTGCCCCTTGTCCCCAGCACGGTGCCTCCCGCACTCCCGGTGCCCTCCCAGCCCGCCCCGCGGGGACGGCGGCGGGGTCGGTCCTTCACTGAGGGGGCCGCCCGCAGCCCCGCTCCCTCCGTCCCGGCCGCCGTGCCCGTGCTGTGCCAGCCGTGCCCGTGCTGTGTCCCCCGCTCCGGCACCGGCACCGGCTCAGCCCGACGTCGCGGGCAGGAGGCAGCGCCGCTCCGGGACCCCTCGGGGCAGGCGGGGGCAGCTCCCATCGTGGTCCTCGCCTTTGTGCGCTGCGGCCGCTCCCTGAGTGCGCCGGCAGCAGCCTCGGGGACTTGTTGCTCCGCATTTCTCAGCCGGGTACGGTGCTCACCTCTTCCCCCTCGGCTGTTGCAGCGCAGGGCGTAAAGGGTCCCTGCAGCGACACCCAGACAAGCCATCTGCTGCTCCTCTGGCGTGAGCTGTCCTGAGCTGTCTCCCCTGCCCACTCCTGAAATCCACCTTTGTCTCACAGGGTTCCTGGCATGATTGCATGCTGAGAAGTCTCTGCTGCTTCTTGCAGTGCTTGGCTGTTTGTTCTCCATCCTCCTTTTAGCCTCTCCCGAATAAGTCCAGGTATTTTCCTTGCTCTGCCTGGTTCCTCCCTCAGAAGAGCATTCTTCTCTCTCAGGTGCCCCTTGAACATCACCCCTCAGCAGGACAATGGGGGCATTCTGCCTCCCCATTGCCTTTGTGGGTTATTGAGGCATTGGTGCTCCTCTGGTGCTTCTTTGGCCTCTGTGCTGAGTCAAAAACCCAATACGATGTCATTTTTGTTGAGAAAGTCTCCTCTAGGGCAGCACTGCCTTGGCCAAAACCACCTGTCCATATGACCTCTTCTTCCCAGCCTGTGGGCAGAAAAACTGGAGATGGTCAAGCATTGTGCTTGGTCTCCCTCTGTGGCTCCTCCATATCTGAGCAGAACACAATCCTTCCTCCTGAGAGACTCAGATGAACTGTCCCAGACAGTGACCACTTCTGAATCCAAGAAATCCTACCTCTAAGACTTCTACTGTTGTGACTGGTACATATGATGGAAGGGAAGGTGTCTTGCTACCACTGTTCATTCTCTTTTGCCTCTGAGCACTGTGCTTGCTCCAGAGCCATGAAGGATGTTTGTCCTTCTGCATAGGTATGTGCCCAGGTGGGCCCAACTTTGTGGGCTGCTCAGGTCTGAGAAAATTTGTCAAGCCAAATGTGTCCACTTTCTCCTTTACCTAATATTTCTCCTGACTGTACCAGAGATGGACAGTGGGTTTTGATTTACCAACCATCTCAGATGAAACCCAGAAGGATTGCTGTGGTTCTTTTCCAATATTAAGGAAGAGAAAGATGATCCGTGTCAAAAGGAGTCATCAAAAGCTATCTATAATGTAATCTGTGCTCATATCCTATCTGTGGCCCTGGCCAAAAGCAATTGTCCAGGTAAGAGCAAGAAAACACAATCTGTGCAATGCTCAATTCAAAAATGACACCTCACATCCAACCATCTGCACATCAGGGGTTTCTTAAGCCAGGTGTTGTTTCTGTATATTTACTAAACTTTGACCAATTTGTCCTCTATGACCTTATTTAATCACCTCTGGAGTCCACCAGAAAGGAGAGATAACCCTGGCATCAGCCACATCACAGGGCAAGGTGTTTCACAGATCTCTTATGTGTAGAAGAATCACGTGAAAAATAAATTCCTCCTTTTTTCTGTTTCACTGGCATCAAATGACTTACACCCTCAAGTGACTGTTTCAGTCCCTGGCCTCTGTTACTGTCTCTATCATATAGGTGTCTATGGACACAAGATCAGTTGCTTGCCAGATCAGCCAAAGGGGTCAATGCACTGTTTTAGGCCTCTCTCTGCATCTGCTGGGTGCCAGAGATGCAGAGATGCAAGAGAACTTGATGCCAGCTGTTGGCACCCTTCTGGAATAGAAAGAAATGTGTAGGGAAACTGGTGGTGAGAAGCAGCAAAGCTTGAAGTCTGGTTTGTTACTACAGCAAAGAGCATGACCCCTGGGATACAGGTGCTCAACACCCAGTTCTTCACAGCTCTCCTGAGAGCAGGTTTGTTCCTGAGCTGTGCATGTCTCCTCTGAGATCCAGGCATTGCTCTGAGACCCTGTCTTGGGTTGATGCACATTCAGTCGAGGGCAGGGTGAAGTTTCTGTTGTTTCCTTGTGTGCTGACCAGCCCAGGGCTCTTCTGGCTGTTACAACACCCATTTCTGATCCAGGTCTCCCTGATTCTGCTTGAGTAGCATTGTCACCTGTGCCACAACTCTCCTCACCATGCTTTCCACATCCATAATCATAGCATCATACAATAGTTTGGATTGGCAGGGACCTTTAAGGGCCATCTAGTCCAACTCCCCGGCCCTGAGCAGAGACATCTTCAACTAGGTCAGGTTATCAGAGCCTCATCTAACCTGGCCTCAAATGTTGCTGGGAATGTGGCATCCATCACTTGTCTGGGCAACCTGGGCCAGTGTTTCACCATGCTTACTGTGAAATATTTCTTCCTTATATCTAATCTAAATCAACCCTCTTTCAGCTCAAAGCCATCACCCCTTGTCCTATGACAACCATCCCTGTTAAAAGCCTTTCTCTGTCTTTCTTAAAAGTCCTCTTTAAGTACCAAGAGGCTGCAATAAGGTCTTCCTGGAGCCTTCTCTTCTCCAGACAGAACAACCCCAACTCTTTTAGCCTGTCCTCACAGCAGAAGTGCTCCAGCCCTCAGAGCACTTTTGTGACCTCCTTTGGACTCTCTTCAGTGTCTTTCCGAGGATCAATGAACAGTTGGGACTTTGTTAAGAGCAAACCAGAGGATCAGCCCTATTCTTCATCTATGTTTCTTGTCACCTACTTGATTTCTCAGTCACAATGCTTTGTTTCATGACAGCTTCATTTCCTGTTCAAAGGCCTTGAAAGTCTCAGTGTACACCCACTACACTATGGGTGGGAACCACTGCCTCCATTCCTTCCTCACTAGGGACATAGTAGATGACTAACAACAATATAGCAATTTGCTTTGTGAAAATATCTGATTTAGACTCTGTCATAAAGTAGTTCCAAGTTCCTTACTGCAAACCCAGCCCTTTTATAAGACACGAATGTGAGAGTGTTAGAGACCATCTAAAGTTTGGGGTCTAGTTAAGAAGAGAGTATCCAGACACAGCACCTGTTTTGCACATCATCATGTTGCAGTGTTAGCTCAGCCTCCTCCCAGTCTGCTGGGGCACAGACTGGACTGACAGGAGCAAACTGCCTCCTCAGCACTGTTTGCTGGTGTGGCTGCTGCGATGTGACCTCCAACCCTGGGGGATTGCAGTGCCAGGGCAGGACCTGTGAGAGTTCTTGGGGAAGACACTGATTTCCTTGTAAGAGCTCTCATCTCATCAGGCCCTGTGCTCCATGGGACAGAGGTGGTACACAGAAGTGAAAGCTCTCCTTTTCTTTAGCAAAGCTCTCACAGCCAAAATGCTCCTTGCCACCCACTGCTAATCCTCAGCCCTGCCAGCACAAATTCTCTGGGTCTTTACCCACTGTGCACGTGGTAAGTCTTTTCTTCTCTGCCCCCAACCCTCAGGAAGAAAGAGATCACTGTTCTTCTGCAGCAGGACAGAGATGAAGGTGTTCTTTCCCTCTGTACAAAGCAGGAGGAGCAGAGAGATGAACCCAGACCTCCAAAGCCAGCTACCTGCTCTCAGGAAGCCACAGACTTGCTATAGGCCTGACAAGGGGTACAGGGGTTCCACAGTCACCAGGCTCCCAGGAATGTCTTCAGGGCTCAAGAAGCCTCTTGCAGTAGCTGTTTGTGTATTTGTACCCTGCACTGTGAGGCTTCTGAGGGCTGTTCTGCTTTTCCCAATGCAATGAGATGGGGTGGCCAGAGATCCAGTGGCCCAGGCTGCATGTGCCAGTATCTGGACACTGCTTAGAAGTTTGAAGAGCAGCTGCTTCTCCCTCTGCATGTTGGATTGTATTGTGGGAGTGCTTCAGGACCAGCTCCTTCCAGCAGCGATTCATGCTTTTAGGTCAGACTTGAAGAATGTTCTGGTCTCCTCTAGTCTCAACATGACAGAAAAGCTTCTTCACCTGTCATTTGCAGGATCCCTTCATGATCCCTGTCTGTGACTGGGTACATCTTCTCACTTTGAGCTCCTCTACCATGGAAGTGACTGCCTTTCAGGCCTCTTTCCTCCCCCATGTCTTCTCACCATGTCCTCCCTTGTCCATGGCTGTTTAATCATTCAGTCAGCAGTTTGCGACACAAGAAGCTTGCAAGGAGGAGATTCATACTCTTCTACCCTATCAATATCCTCACAGGAAGCTTAATAGAGGTGTCTGCAGTGATCTAAGCACTGCATCCTGTCCAGTGGCCTGGGATGAGGTGCTGTCTGTTGTGTGGTGTTGGCAGGCTCTGTCCTGCCTCTCTGCACATTGCTGGAGGCAGCTGCACCCTGAGCAGCAGCTGTCTCAGCACTTTATTCCCTGGCCACACAGGAATAGCCAGTGGTGAGTGCTGGGATTAGGGAGGGGGAGCCAGCAGTGGGGCACCCCCTGTCCTGGAGAGCCCTGCAAAGAGGTTTGTTGGCTCTGGATGCTGTTTCAGGAC
The DNA here is from genome assembly GCA_013396655.1 of Campylorhamphus procurvoides. Classification (NCBI taxonomy): domain Eukaryota; kingdom Metazoa; phylum Chordata; class Aves; order Passeriformes; family Dendrocolaptidae; genus Campylorhamphus; species Campylorhamphus procurvoides. The sequence continues at coordinate 42,388 of WBMV01003026.1, read as the reverse complement.
AGTCCTTCGGCTCCTCTTGGCTGGCTTCGTTCTGAACAGCATCAATGGTCTGGGAAGGGACAGGGAGTGCTGACCTGAAGGGCAAGGTATGGACGTTCTTTCGAATGTGGAGGTCTGGACAAGCGCTGAGAGGGCTGTGATGGGCTCTGCTAGACGAAGACTGTGATACTACCACGGCTGGACTGTGGGACGGGGCAGCTGCTGGGGAGGTCAGAGTTCAGGGTGCCCGCCGGGTCTGTGGGTGCTGCTCCTCGGGGTCGGGAAGGCTGCGGGGAGCAGGGCATTGGGGTCCTGGGCTGGAACGGCTGGTGCTGCCCGCGGCAGAGCCCGGTGTGAGGGCGCTGCTGGGGCCGGGATCGCTGCTTCGCCCGCCCCGGGGCTGCGGGACGCGGTGGTGGCAGGACCCGGGACGGCGGAGGGGACCTGCCCCGGGGCTGCGGGACGGGGCGGGACGGGGCGGGACGGGCGAGGGCAGGGGCAGGGGAGCCGGCGCTGACGCTGTGTGCCCCGCAGACGGGAAGGCGTACAGCTCGGACGAGGAGAAGCTGGAGGTGAAGTCGGCGGCAACGCCGTGCAGCGAGCGGGAGGAGGAGAGCTCGGCGGGCGAGAGCGAGGAGGAGCCGTTCCTGGACGGGACGGGCACCGGGGCGGCGCTGGGAGCCAAGGGCAAGGGCAAGAGCGGCCCCGCCGCAGAGCAGCCCCCGCCGGGATCCGCGGCCGGCAAGAGCCGCCGGCGCAGGACGGCTTTCACCAGCGAGCAGCTGCTGGAGCTGGAGAAGGAGTTCCACTGCAAGAAGTACCTGAGCCTGACGGAGCGCTCGCAGATCGCGCACGCCCTGAAGCTGAGCGAGGTGCAGGTGAAGATCTGGTTCCAGAACCGCCGCGCCAAGTGGAAACGCATCAAGGCCGGCAACGTCAGCAACCGCTCGGGAGAGNCATTGGGGTCCTGGGCTGGAACGGCTGGTGCTGCCCGCGGCAGAGCCCGGTGTGAGGGCGCTGCTGGGGCCGGGATCGCTGCTTCACCCGCCCCGGGGCTGCGGGACGCGGTGGTGGCAGGACCCGGGACGGCGGAGGGGACCTGCCCCGGGGCTGCGGGACGGGGCGGGACGGGGCGGGACGGGCGAGGGCAGGGGCAGGGGAGCCGGCGCTGACGCTGTGTGCCCCGCAGACGGGAAGGCGTACAGCTCGGACGAGGAGAAGCTGGAGGTGAAGTCGGCGGCAACGCCGTGCAGCGAGCGGGAGGAGGAGAGCTCGGCGGGCGAGAGCGAGGAGGAGCCGTTCCTGGACGGGACGGGCACCGGGGCGGCGCTGGGAGCCAAGGGCAAGGGCAAGAGCGGCCCCGCCGCAGAGCAGCCCCCGCCGGGATCCGCGGCCGGCAAGAGCCGCCGGCGCAGGACGGCTTTCACCAGCGAGCAGCTGCTGGAGCTGGAGAAGGAGTTCCACTGCAAGAAGTACCTGAGCCTGACGGAGCGCTCGCAGATCGCGCACGCCCTGAAGCTGAGCGAGGTGCAGGTGAAGATCTGGTTCCAGAACCGCCGCGCCAAGTGGAAACGCATCAAGGCCGGCAACGTCAGCAACCGCTCGGGAGAGCCGGTGCGCAACCCCAAGATCGTGGTGCCCATCCCGGTGCACGTCAATCGCTTCGCCGTGCGCAGCCAGCACCAGCAGATCGAGCAGGGCGCCCGGCCCTGAGCCCGGCGGGGCTCCCGGACCCTGGGGCGGGCGGCCGAGGGGCTGCGGCGCCCGCTCCCACTCCTCTGTACATGCTCCTTATTTATTCCGTGTAAACTCTGTACATACGGCAGCGTGTCCGTCTGTCTGTGCCACGGGGAGCGTGGCCGCCCGGGCCCCCCCGCCCGCCACGCCGGNAAGGGAACAAGGACAGGCACAGGGGCAGGGATACAGGGACAGAGGGACAGGGAAGGGAACAAGGACAGGCACAGGGGCAGGAGCTCGGGAGCCGCGGGGGCCGGGAGGGCGGGCAGAGCGGGAGGCGTCGGGGCTTCGGTACCGGTGCCCGCAGAGCCGGCTGCTCTGGGGGGAGCAGCGGGGACCTTGCGGGCTCCATCGCACCCGGCTTGGTGCTGGTGCCGAGACACGGGAGGGGGACAAGGAGGGGAAGGGTCGGGAACGGTCCGGGAGCATCTCCAGGTCCGCCCTCCCCGCCGGCAGGGCCGGGGCCGCCCCCGCAGCTCCCCCCGGGTGGGGGGACGTGGGCACTGCCCGAGGTTCCCAGCACCGCTGCGGCTCCTGTCCTGGTCGGCGACAGCCCAGGGCCTGGGACAGGAGCAACAACGACAGAGGCTGGCACATCCAGGCCAGCCCGCGTGTAATTCTCTGCTCTTGGGAGCTATTGCATGAGATGCTGCTTCTGCCATCAGCCATCCCAGACCCTGACCCTGATCCCAGAGCCCTAGGAAGGTTCAGTCGTGCAGGGGGCACAGCTGCCCACCGAGTCAACAGTGCAAGGGCCGTGTGTGGCCCCACTGCTCCCCGGGTGTCCAAACCCTGGTTTGATGAACATCAGTGAGACCATGAGGCAAGGGAGCTCCTGCGCCTGTGCTGCGGTAGCAACACCCGTTGCTATCCCACGAGAGGTTCCTGGACAGGAAAAAGGCACTCTCCAAGGTGCTGCTGTGGCGCAAACTGCTTCGGGGTTTGGTGAGGAGTTTGGGTGAAACAGGGTCCAGCTACCCATTGCCACCTTCACTGGGAGACATAGCCTGGGAAACCAGCAAACACCCCTGAGAGCCAGAGCCGATTACATTTTCCTGGGTGCCCTCCCTGATGCCACAGCAAGAGCTGGGCCATCTCTGTGCTGCCTGGTGGGGGGGAAATGCTCCTTTTCTCTTTGGCAGGTACGTTCTGTTCCCTGGAGCGTGGCCTGTGCTCGGCACCTCCGAGCAATAGGGGTGGCTGTCCCTGCCTGTTGCCACTGGCTCCAGCTGGCCTGTGTGGGGACAGCTCAGAGCAGAACAACAGTTTGGACAAAGCCATGCTCCTGGATGTCCTGGGTGGGTGACTCTTTCCACAGAGATGTTTTCTGCAGGTCCTGAGACTGTTCTGAGCACAGCTGGCTACCACCACAGGACACCTTCTGCCCCTGCCCCTCCACCACCAAGCTGGAACTGCCTGTCCTGCTCTGCTCACAGCATCAACAGCGTGGGTTTGGCCTGCTCAGGTTCCAACAACTGCTGGCATTTGCTCTGGATCAGGGGAGATAAAAGTCCTCTGGCAGTCCTGTCCTGTCCCCAGGAAAACTGTCAGCTCCCTTTTCAGCATGCTGGGGTAGAGCTGCCTGCACCTGAGAACCCCAGCTCAGGTGTTTCCCACTTCTCCCTCCCTGGGTGAGGGTTGGTTTGAGACAGAGACTGAACTTACCTGTGCTGCACAACTGCAAAGGAGATACAGCCATTTGCAGTGACTGCAGCTGCTCCTGCACACGAACGAGTGCACACACCTCTGTCCAGGGGGGATTGAAGGGCAGGGTAAAGCCATTCTGCAGCTACAAGCAAGGTTCTGCCACTACAAATGTGTCCACATGAGGGGTCTGTGCCACTTCAGCCGAGCACAGCACAGCAGTGCATGTTAACCACAACAGTCCAGAAAGTGTTGCCAGCTCCAGTGGCAGGGCAGGGACACTGAAAGGAGCTAAGTTTAATTTTAGGGTCCAAGAACTCCCTTATTCTCACTGGGCATTTCTGAATGACACTGGTTTGATATGTCCTGCCCCAGTGACAGCAACTGTTTATTGTGTCCTTAAAGCACCCCCACATACCTTGCAGGCCATTGCCCACCTGAACTCCATGGAGCATCTCTTTTCCTCTGCACACTCATCCATCATCTTTCACTGAGATGGATCCAAGACTTGGAACTTTCAGATGCATGGAAGTTATTTGGGTTTGGGTTTTTTTTGTTGTTGCAGTAGAACACTCCCAGAGCCCATAAACACTGCAACCCTACAAACAGCCATATTAAAATCCCCAGCAGCGTTGCTGGAGAGAGCTGCAGAGCAGCAGAGTGCTCCTGGCACTGAGCAGAGCTGAGCAGAACTCCCTGTGAACCCTGAGCATTGCAATGGCTCTGGTGCCTCCTGCACAGCAGAGAGCAGAGCACAGTGAGCGTGGTGCACAGCACTGCTCCCCCTGCACAGGGAGCACAGAGCACGGCCCTGCCTGTCCCCCACTGCTCACAAGGCATTGCAGGGGCCCCCACAAGCTGGAGCTCTGGGTGTTGTGTCAGACTAGGGTGGGTGGGAGGAAGGGGGCCACAATGAAAAACTGGGCAGTAAAGACAGACCCTGGGTGACTGAGCTGTGCAGCTGGATGGGACCACAGGTGGTTTCAATAGATCAGGATGCTGAGAAACTTTTCCATCTTACTTCCAGTATCTCCAAGGATGGGCAATCCCTCCTCTTTGGGCCCCTGTGCCAGTGTCCAACCACCATCCCAGTATGGTTTTCCCCTTTTATCTATTTGGAACGTCACATCTACCAGCTTCTGGCTGTTTCCTGTGCCCTGGGGTAGGAACTGGTGAGGGGAGAAACTGTCATGTGGTTACCCAAACACCAACAGTGGTGTACATGTATGTGCATGTGTACACACACACAGACAGAGACAGACACAGACATACAAACACTCAGTAAAACGTAGTTACAGATGCAGACACAGAGATGTGTATACACATGGACATGCATTTGCCTGTATATATGTTTATATACACATTCATATAACCAAGACTAATTTTGCCCTCAGGAAGGCAGTTTCAGCCTTTACAAGGGAATACTCCCTACCCGAACCTGCCTAGTCAGGACAGTACTTCTTAACTGGGAAAGCATCAGGGATTTCATCCCACAGGGTGTTTATTCATTCAGTGCAACAAAGCTGGTTCTCAGCATTCCCTGACAAGGGACTTGTATGAAGATGTGATGGCCCACAGCACAGTGCTGGTGCTGTTCATTAGCTGGCAGCTCCAGGACTAGCTCAGATGCTTGGCTGACCTACTGATGACTCACAGAGCAGCTCTCCAGGAGCTGCACACGGGCAGGAGAGAAACCATCTCCTGCTGGCTGGCACCTGGGAAGGGTCATGAACTCCCCCAATTCCTCTGGCTACCCCCAATTCCTTTGCAGCCGGGTTCAGGGTGGCTCACAGAGTTCTGGGTGCAGCTGCAGAGGGGATTCAGTGGTGAGTCTGGTCATGGTGGCCTCAGCAGCACTGTGCAAACTCCTGGGAGGTGTAGCCTCAGTGCCAAAGGAAAAGGACCAAGATCTGAAGAGAGAGCGACACTGTCACCACACTGCTGTGCTGCTGCCCACCTACAGATCCCCAGGAAGTTGTGCCACCCCAGCTGAGGTTCTGAGAGGGCCCATGGCTCTTCATTTGTGAGTTGTGCCCCATGGGGCTTGTCCTGGCTCTCCAGACTCTCTGGGAAGTGCTGCAGACCCGAGGTACAGCTGGTTTCCAGCCTGGGACTGCCCACTGTGGATGTGCTCATGGCACAAGTGTGCACCCCTGGCTCCTGCCCTGTGGCACTCACACCCCCCCTTGCTGCAGCCACTGCTTGAGGGTATGAGTGCTGCCAGCTGCCTGGGGCAGGGTCCTCATGCTGCTGTCACCCTGCTGCTTGGGGCCATGTCCAGCAGGGACAATCCCGCTGTGCTGCTGCCCTGGCACGCTGCTGATGTGTGGAGTAAAGTGAAGGGTCTGGTGGTGCCCTCCCTGGCATCAGCCTGAACACAGACGTGACTCCTGCCCTGAACAGGAACACACACACATGTCCTGCCCCTAAACATGGACACAGCTTCTGTCTCTAAACATGGATATACACTTCTGCACCAGAACACAGACATGCAGCTCCTCCCTCAGCATGTTCTGGCCTGGAGCTGTGAGAAGCCATTGGCCACCTTGGCACCCAGATGTGCTCCAATACTGGGGTAACCCTGGGCTGGGACAAGGCAGGGCAGGACCCAAGTGCTGTTGCTGGTGGTGTCTGACCCCACTGCCAGGTGCAGTCTTTTTTTTTGGCTCCTTGGGACCATGTCAGAGCCCGTGGGAAGCTGGTGGCAGTGGAGGGACACCCCGAGAATCCCCAGCCTCTGTTTGCAAGATGTGAGCAGCAGCAGGACATGGACTCTGCCCCACAGGGCTGTGCTGACAGTGGTGCCAGGGCTGGGGATACCCTGAGGGGGCTGCACCCACCATGGGCACTGCACGAGCCATGAGAGGCTGCTCAGGGCCATGTGGCCCCAAGCCTTGGACTTCAGTGATCCTTGTGGGTCCTTTCCAGTTCAGGGCATTGTATGATTCTGTGATTCCTGGGCTGGCCTTACAAAGCTTCAGGTGGCACAGCCACAGCTCCCAACCCTGACCCCAACCCTGATACCACCGGCTGAGTGCAGAGCAGGTGAGGGATCTGCTGGGAGCCCCCAGCTTACGGTGGCCCCAGAGCGGGGTCCAGGCTGGGCTCCCAGGATTTGGGGCAGGGCTGGGATGGGAAGGGAGGCGCCAGGGCTGGGCCAGGCGGGATCCCGCGCAGAGATGATGTATGGGCAGATGTATCAGATCGCACAAGATAAACAAGCAGTGAATTTCATCAGGGCCCATCATGGCTTTAATTTGGCTGCCTAATGAGTCAGATCCAGCCGCGCAGATAAAAGTTGTCAGAGCCGCAGCCCTAATGAATTTCTTGCCACTTGTAATCAAGGCAGCTTGTCTGAGGGGGATGATTAATGGGCCCCAGAGGAGCTGCCGTCCCTCGGCTTCCATTCCTGCTAATGCAGTCGCCAGGAAATTAACCAAACCCAGCATCAGGCTGGGGCCAGGGCTGGTGAGGGGGCACCCATGGGCACCAAAAGGGGATGGGATGAAGGGTAATGTGGGTGCAAGGGGTGGGCAGGCCCAGGGTCAGGACTGGGATGAGGGTGATGACACAGGCACACAGTCAGCACACAGCAGGGAGTGGAGGGGCTGATGGAAGGGCTGGAGCCACCTTCTGCCCTCTGCCATGGGAGTGGCACAGGGGGGAGACAGCAGGGGTTTGGTGGGCACAGCTGAGGGGTACCTGTGGCATTTGGGGGGTCCTGGCACCTCCTTTCCTTGCAACACCACCACACAAGCCTGGGGACCAAGGCCCAGCAGAGCCTGGGCCACATCAGAGCACAAGGAGACACAGGAGCCCTGACCTGCTGTTGGTGGTACAGCCTGGGGTGCAGCCAGAGCGAAGTGGCAGCGCTGGGGCCTCTTGCTGGGAGAAGCACGTGGGTCAGGGTTGGCACTGCAGATCCGTGACTCCTTTCACTGCCTGGGGCTGCTTGTGCCTTGAAACTGGATGACCCCCAGTCTTCTGCAGTCATAGCTAAGCACCCAGGCTCCTCACTCGCTGGCACAGCCTGTCACTCCCTGCCCATCTCTGCCTCCCCCGACCCCAGCTTCACACTCACTGTCCTTTGCACTGGGACTAGCTGGCCCCAGCATGTCCCATTTGGCATATCCCTCTGCTGTGCCCATCTCCCATCCCACCAGAGCTGTGTCCCCCTCTGGGGCTATGTCCTGGCACTGCCCCTCAGCACCCAGGGCTGGGACATCTCCCTTCCCCACCCCAGCACTCTGCTACATGCCAGGGGTCTGGTGTGGCACAGGACTGTTGTTACCAGTGCCCAAACTGGAGGACAAGGGGCTGAATGCTGGTCAGCCTGGGCTGAAGAGCCACCAGCCCCCCCTGCAGACCAGGGCTGCACCACAGGCCTCAGAGCAGCACACTGGGACGCTGGCCTGGCAGGAGGTGGGTTGCTTTATTGACCTTTATCTCCTTGGCTGCAGATAACACACACAGGGCAACTCATGGCAAAGAAACTGTATATACAGAGTGTCCATATAAATATTTCCAATGTACACTTTATACACAACTGACAGAGACGTTCCACAGCAGCATCCAAAGCCTTGGGGTTCCAGAGCTCAGCTGCAGGCTTGGCCCCAATCCAAAAAGGGATGCTCCTCTCCTCTCCTCTCCTCTCCTCTTGCTCAGCTGGAGACCAGCCCCACCTGGGCAGCAGCGGGAGCCAGTGGGAGGCTCTGATGGAGACACTGTGTATGGCTTTGGGGCTTGAACCTGGAAGGACAGTGACTCTACAGACAGACAGATACGGCTGGGGATCCCAGGGTGACCATCCTCTTCTCCCTCCAGGTCACCAGAAGTCAGGGGCTGTGTGGGGGAGATGCTGCCCTTGCATCAGCACACGGGGAGTGGTACCAGCAAGTGCATCTCTCCTGCACCAGCCAGAAGCAGAGGATCATGGGGGTGCAGCAGACAAACATGCACCTCCTGCTGCCCCCCAGCTCCCCACTGTAGCAGGGTGTGTGGCAAGGCTGACACAGAGGGAGGGCAGGAGGTAAGTGCCCAAACTGACCTGTCTGGGAGAGAGGGTGCAGACATCGTCCTCCCTGGTACCACTGTGCAGGGGGGGCCACACACCTGAACTGCCTCCCACCCCTGCTTTATCTACAGATGTGTCTAGTGGGGGTGCAGAAGAAACCAGCTCCCCCTCCATGTACCGGTCATGAGAACGGGACGCACTGGAGCCACTCCAGTGACTAAGCAGGAGATCCTCTGCAAGCAGACAGCACTGGGACTGCACAGTCCCATCAGCTGCATGGGGAGAGTCCACTGGAACTGGTGCAGAGGAGCACGTTGCTGGCTCCTGACTGGCTCTCAGCCTCCTTCGGTCAGAACAGGAGTACTGGTGTGGGAGGCCCGGCTGTGCTGCTCTCAGACCTGCTCCTGTGGCCCTGGTGCCCAGCAGGGCTGCAGGATGGTCCTGCTGTGAGCCCATGCAGGGCTAGCCCGAGGCGGGGCTGGTGCTGAGCTCGGCTGGAGCCGTGGCACAGGCGTTGTTGTTGGTGTTGGCGTTGCGGCGGGGCAGGCTGGGGGTCAGGGTGGCTGTGCTGTCGCTGGGGCAGCCGTGCTGCAGCAGGATGTCGATGCACTCCTGGCTGCCCGCTCGCCGGGCGTAGGCCAGCGGCGTCAGGCCCCGAGCGTCCCGGCTCTTCACGTCCACTCCGTACTGGGGGGAGAGAAGCAGCCGGTCAGTGGCACGGGGGGCCATGTACCCATGGGCACGGGAGTGGCAGGGAGCACAGGGGCTCTCTGATGGCTAAGGGAAGGGACCCAGGAGGGCAGGCAGGGCAGTGTCAGTGGACATGTGGGGGAACCCACAGAAGGATGGGTCAGAGGTGTCTCATGCTCTGGGAGCAGGAAGGTGGGAAAGTACTGGGACAGCACCAGGAGTGCCACGGTGAAGGCCGCAGGTCCCATCTTACCCAGATGAGCAGCTGTGTGAAGACGACGTTTGCCATGGCGCAGGAAAGATGCAGTGCTGTGCGCCCGTCTCCATCCCCGTAGGTCTCGTTGACTTCCTCCTTCGTGCCATGGGCCAGGAGTGTCACCACGAGGCGCAGGTCATCCTCCACCACGGCCCGCAGCAGCTGCTGCCCCAGCGGGATGTCCGACTGGGGCAGCGGGGCAAGGAAGAGCTTTTGCTCGTATTTGGCCCGGATCCAGCGCTCCTTCTCCTCCCTGCCAGATGGGACACTGTCACTGTCAGAGGTGGGACAACCTTCCTGGGCCCACGTGCAAAGGGACACGAGTACCAGCACTGTCACCCAAATCCACCCGTGTGAGCACCGGGTGTCTGTCACACCCAGGTATGCCCTACATACCCCTTGGCGTGTCCCTGCACTCATGGCTGTCACTGGGGCTCTGTCATCCCACTCCAGACACCTGTCTGACACCTGCTTGGCTCATTGCACCTCCTTATACCTCCCTATGGACACTGTGTGGTGAAGTCCATGCCTGCACAGCAGCAGCATCCCACACTCAGACTCCCCACCTGTCTGTCTGTGCTGGAGCCCCTCGCACCCTCCTGCATGCCCGTGCCGTGGCAGTGTGGGGACTGTCCCTGCTCTGTGCCTGTGTGTGGGCCGTGGCCAGTGGAAGGAAAGGTTAGTGCTGCACACGCCAGCCCAGAGTCAGGGGAGGCCCCTTATCGTCACCGCCGTCTCGCCCGGTGCAAACAAAGGCTGTGTCCGCGTCCCTCCCGCCGGGGCCGGGGATCGATGTGTGCCGTCCTGCCACCACTATCTGCTGCCATTCTATCCATCTGCATCTGGCGGGCGGCCATCAATGCCTCTCGCAGAGCAGGCTCGCTGCTGCCGGCCCCTGACCCACTGATAAGCTGCAGAATGGGCTCTTGTTGGGATGAGTGACAGCAGAGTGGCTCCGATTGAGACAGACAAGGGCCTGAAAGGGACAGACCCTGGAGACCCACACAACGCTGCCAAGCCATCTCTGTTAACCCCTTCAGCTTTGCAGCCAGCCTCAGCTCCCACACTCACCACATGGCTGTGGCCACCATGGAGCCCTGCTGACCCACCAGGATGGTGGGAGAGGATGGCCAGTGCCTCAAGAGCAGGCAGGACCCTCGACATGAGAGTGCCTTGAGGAATCGTGTCTTGAAGGCTGCTCCCAAATCCCTCTGGTGCCCCCAACCCTCCTCAGGTAATGCCCAAGATACAGCTCTGGGGTTCCCTACCTCCCTTACCTACTGCTCTCAGGGGTGGGCTTGGGGTACCCCTCCACCATTGCCTCCCAGACAGTGTTGGCCAGGGCGTTGCCGATGGCTGTCATGACCATGAGAAGCTCGCTAGGCCAGTCGTCCAGGTCCAGGGAGCGCACACGGGACAGGTGGGTGCCCAGGTTGCGATGGATCCCAGAGCACTCGATGCACATGAGGGCACCCAGGTTCAGACTGGCCCAGTCAGGATCTGAGGGCAGCAGGATCAGTGGGGGAAGAGTTATTACCCACACAGACTCACCAGCCCATCTCCCGTGATTCAGGAGACCCATATTTGCAGGCACCTGCCCACCAGAACTCCTCCCAGCCCAGTGCCACTGGGAGAGGTGGGCACAGAGAGGCCAGGACCCCAGGCTGGCCAGGGAGGAGTCACAGGCCAGTGTGGCAGGTGGAGGAGAAGGTTCACTGCAGGAGAGGACAGGTCAGTCCCACAAGCAGGTCTCTCTGGGCTGAGAGAGGAGGTGGGGGGGGTGGCTGGAGCCACCTCCCATCCTGGGTGAGCCCCCCCTCAGTGTGGTGTCTCTTACTCGGAGCGTCGCAGTCCACGCAGAAGCTGTTCCCTCGCGCCGTGCGGACGGCCTGCATGGCCTGGGCATCGCCCTGGCTGCCCAGCCGAGCCTGCAACACACCCCACGAGATCCCCTTCACTGCAGGCCACGTGTCCTGCACCCCCAGAGCCCGCTGGCACCACACTCCAGTGTGAGGGGGGCTGTCCAGCGCAGGGGATGAGACAACAGGGTCTGGAGCGACCACTGATCATAGCTGGCTGTGTGACAGAGGAGCAGAGGACATGAGCCACAGCAGGGAGAAAGGGCAGAGCTGTCCAGAGAGGGAGTGGACAGCCCAGGACCCAGCCTGGTGGGATGCAGAGTGCTCTGTGTGGGTGGAGCCAAGCTGAGAAGAGGCGACAGGAAAACTGGGGGGAGCTGCACAGTCCCAGTGATGGGATGCAACTGACTGAGAGCAGAGGGATCCAGCCAGGATCCAGCCTGGACAGACAGGGAAATATGAAACATGGAGATGCCAAACAGAACAGAGCAGACTTTGGCCAAGGCCTCTTACCTTGTTCTTGCTGCTCTCACAGCCCTGCAGGCTGGCCAGGATCTGGCTCTCAATGGCCTGCACCCAGAGCTCCCGCTCCTCTGATGTTGAGGCCTCAAAGAGCCACGTCTGGCCCGTGAGCGACACGATAATGAACTCAAACGGCTCATCTGCTTCTGGAAGAGAAAGGTGTGCCATGATATGGGGCTGGGAAGGAGGAGACCTGCCACTGAACAGATCCCTATGTGGGCAGGGTCACTGGCAGCAGTGGAGCCCAGCGGGCCGGGACAGCCAAGTGACTGTAGGGAGGAACTGGAGCTCTGTGCCAGCCCTCCCTCCCACTGCCTACACAGGTCCACTCGCCTGGGCTCACACTTCTGTGGCCTCTTTCCCCCACCATCTGGTCCGGGAAACCCAGGAGGCTTCCAGACCCCTGGAAGATACTTGTGCCCACTCTCTCTGCCCTGTGTCCCACCCTCTGAGAAAGCTGCCGATCTCTGAAGCAGTGAAATCAGCCTCTCCAAAGAGCTGGTGCCCCCAAACAGCCCCAGCACCAGCCCTTGGTGCATGTCCATGAGTGGCTTTGGAGGGACAGGCCCTACACGGCGAGTGAGGCAATGCAAGGAGTGCCCTTGCTCTGGGCTCAGAGGCAGCTCTTCACCAAGGCTTAAAATGTGTTCTGATCCCCTAACACCTGCCAGGCCAGTCTCTGCCCCACAGCCCCCCACAGGCACAGTTCATGGGGTGCTCTGCCTCAGTTTCACAGCCAGCACTAGCATTTACTTTTTATTGCCAACTTCAGTAGTTAGTGCAGTAAATGACTTAACTAAGCGGGGCCTGAATGGAATGACTAATAAACGTTATGTCACAGCACACGCTTCAGCTCATAGCAAAATGATTTGTAATTACCTAATTAGCGTTATGCAAATAACACCCTCATCTCCATAATGTGCCTTCCCAGCTCTCTATTAAAAGCAGGGAGTCAACTGCTCAGCTCCAGAGACAGCAGAGAGGCCGAGGGGCCCCTGGTCTGCAGCAAAGCAGAGCTGCACTGGCCTTGGGCCTGGCAGGGTCTGTGCCCACTGGGGCTGAAGTGGGGAGGAGAGCTGGGCAGTCTGGAGGGGTCTGGAGGGGGTCCTCTCTTCTGCCCAACTTCTCTGTGGTGGAGAAATCCCTCACAGTGGAGGGAAGCAGGGCAGGGATGAGGAGGTGCCACAGCCCCCAGTCAGGGCTGTGAACAGCTGCAGAGGCCACTGCTGGGTCCCAGCAAGAGCATGGCCATCCTCTGCTGCTGCTGGGCCACCTGGCCCCATCTAAGTCAGCCTGTGCCCACAAATACCCCCAGAACATGGTGCAGCCTTGAGAAGCCTCCTTAGGAAAGCCAGCTCCAATGGGAGTGGTGGGAAAGCACAGCTCTTCCTCCCAGAATCACAGACACCACCTCCATTGATAAGTACCAGGCACAGCACCCTACTCCATCTCTCTCCATCATGCGCAGGTGTTCATCCCACACCAACCTGAGGGTAAACCACCCTCCTGTGCCTGTGCTGTGGTGCAGAGTGCCTCAGGATCCTGCAATCCATGGCTGTGTGTTACACCAGGCTGGAAAGGTGCTGTCCTTTGCCAGTGCTGAGAACTCCATGGTGTGCCCTGCATGGATCCCAGCAGCTGCCACCACCTTGGAGACCAGCAGTGCTCATGCACTGGTGCAGGAGTGCAAGGCTGAGTCTCTACCCCAGCAGAGCCTGGGAAGGATGGGCTATTTCATTCATTTCACCCTAAATCAGCCTCGGACTCTTCCTCTGGGGACAGATGTCTGCACCTGCCTCTCTCCTGCTGGAGTGAGACTCTGGGCCCTCAGGAGGCTGACAGACTGAGGGGAGCAGGCAGTCAGTTGTCCTGCTGGACTCTTCCCTCTCTTGTGATGCACTGGCCTAACTGGGACATCCCACTTGTCCAGCACTTTGCCCTTTCCTCCAGCTCTCAGCCACAGGAGAGACCCCACAGTCTCTGCTCTGTGGGGCTCCCTACAGGCCATATTCCTCCTCCCTTAAGGATGTTTGCTGTGGAGGCTTCAACCTCACCAGATTCCAGCTCAAGAACAAGATTCTTGGAAAATATACAGCTGGTAACTTATGAATACTAGAAGAAATAACCAGACAACAGCCAGGCTAACAGGCATTGCCTCCTTGGTTCCCTGGCACCAGCCTCTGTGAGTGCTGCCAGACCTGGGCACGGGCAGGGAGCCCCAAGGCTGCAGGGAAGCCAGGAGCAGCCTCCCACAGCTGCAGGGCCAGTGGTTGCCCAGGGCCAAGCACTGCCAGCCAGGAGAGAGCAGCAGCTCCCTGGGACTGCCCACGGGCTGGAGGGAGCATCTGCAGAGACCACTCCTGGGGCAACCTGACACAGCAGAACAGACCCTGTTGTCAAATCCCTCTTGGTCTGAGCCACCTGTGGCTGCCATCACTGTGCTGCAGAGCCCAAGCCAGCTGCCTGCACCCACGAAGCACTGGATGCACTTCCAGCCCTCCCCGCTGCCCAGCCAATTTTGCTGTCACTGTAGAGCAGGAAGCAGGATATCACAGTCCCCTGGACATGGCAAGGGCTCCAGCCATGGGCTCACACAGCTCCATCCTCCTTGTTCCTGTCTCTTGTTTGCCCACAACCTTCCCACCAAAGATGCAGGCAGGAATCCCAGCCCTTCCTGTGCCTGTACATGTCCCAGTGGAAGCAAATGCCCACACTGTCTGCCTGGGGCTTGCTGCTGCTCCTTGAGGCACAACCCTCCTGCCCCAGGCACCGTGCTGGGGTGGGTGGCTCCCAACCCTCTGCTGAGGACATTTACAGGGGGCAGGCAGATCCCTCCTGCTGAGCTGGAAATTCCTGGGGCTTCAACCCCACTGGGATGGATTTTTTGCACTGTCACAGCTGAGGGACATCCTGGAGCCCTGGGGCTGCCCAGTCCCAGTCCTGGCAGTGGTCCCAGTCCAACCCATGCCCCGGCGCCAGCTCCATAAGCTGCAGGACCTCTGCTCCTTTCTTCCTTTGTGCCTCTTGGATTCCAGCTTCATGCTGAACAAAGGCTCTGTTGCTCTCGGAGCCCAGGAAGAGCTAACAAAGCACCACAGCTTTTCTGCCACACTAAGGCAAACTCCCCACCTCTCTCCCTTGCAGCAAAAGGGGATGGCAGCTCTTTGGACTGCAGGGCACGGTGGCATCACACCCTTGGATTCATATGTGGGGTTCAACAGAGCTGGGAAGGGAATCAAGGATACAGAGCAGCTTTGATCACTGTGCAGTCCCAGCTTCTGGGACAGTCTGGGACCAGTTCCTGAGCTTCCCAAGGCACCCATATAAGTCAAATCAGACCCAAGTCATTGCTTTAGGGAAAGTACAGGGCATTCTCAGCTTTTTCTGGGGAGAGGTATAGGTTTTGATGTGGCAGGGACACTTGTGTCAGGATGAAATCACAGCACCAAGCAGGTGATGTGGGCAGAAGGGTCTGGACCACCTCTGCTGAAGCAGAGCCAGCAGAACTCCCTTCCCTGCCCCACATGTGGGCACAGGCTTCTTCCCAGTGCTCAGAGGAGCCTGCAAGTTTGTCAGTTCTGACTCAACAGGGCTCAGGTCCCAGAGGAAGACACTCCAACAGGAGTGGGGAGCCCTTCCCAACCGCCTCAGGGTGAGGGACTACCCTGGGGCCAGACTGCAGAGCTCTTCCCCGTGGTCCCCCAGCTGCCCCTCAGCACGCTGGTGGAAGCCCATTACACCAGCTCCATTAGAATTAGTGGGCAGTGGAAATGAACGCGCTGCTTCTCTCTCTTGATGATTTTTTGATGATGTTTTAAAGACTGAGCTCCATGAAGAGTTGCTGAGCAGAGTTTGGTGGGAGCCAGCTCTGCTAATGGGTGTTAACCCCACGACCCCCCTCCAACGCCGCCCAGCAGTGTGGGCTCCAAATGGGAGCAGAATTAGGGAGGGCATGGCAGAGTGGCCAGGATGGTGGGGCCAGGCAGCACCCAGACCCCACTGACAGCTGAGTGGAGCCAGCTCTGTCAGGGAGCACAGCCAGGTGACCAGTCTGGGGGAGTCACTCTTCCCCAGGCTGCTGTGCTGGGCAGGCAGGCAGCAGCCACCTCCCAGCAGGTCAGCTTTGGGAGGAAGCAAGTCCTCAGGGCAGTAGAGAACACCACAGGGCTGGCAAGAAATGAGGGAACAGACATATCCTGTGTGCCCTGCTGAGAGCCAGCCCTAAGGGACAGGAGGAGGGTAAGGAAGAGCCCACCAAGGTGCAAGGGAGGGCCAAAGCTCTGCTGTCCAAGGGGGCCCTGAAACTGAGATATCCAGTGGAATGGTGGAGACACCCTGACACGTGTGGGATGTTGGAGAGGGGAGCAATGGTGTCCTGGAGTGTTGCCCTCACAACTTGTGCCAAAGCCCTTCTCTCTTCTCTGAGTGGTGGGAAGCACAGCTCTGAGCAGAAGGGATACATCAGGGGGGTAAAACCCCTGCCATTTCAGCACAGTACAGGGCAGGGCTCAATCCTGCTCTGTGAAGAGCTCTGGCTACACATCACATCAGTGCTGAACCCAGAGACCACCCTGTGGGGACCCCGACATGGGGCCAGGTGAGCAGCACTTCCCACCGCCTTTCCTACGGACACCCTCCTTCTCCCTGGGGTGCAGCAGGTCACCTCATGCCAGTGTGTCCCCACAGGGAGCTGCAGTGGGGCAGGCTGGCCCCATCCTTCACCCCTACCCAAGGTGTCCCCACAGACATTGGGGCAGCACACTCAGAGCACAAACAGCAATACAGGGGGCTGCTCCCCTGTCCCACAAGCAGCAGGACACAAAGCAGCTCTATGAGGACACAAAGGATGGAGCAATGTCCTCCCCACAGAGTGCACTGGACAGAACTCCCCCATCGCAGCACAAAGGCCCAGGGCAGCACTTCCCACCCCAGCAGGCTGGGCTGGGGGAGCTCAGCACAGGGGATGGCAGGAACACCATCACATCAGGCATGGAGAACCCTTCATGTCAGATGGCTTTCCGGCCAGCTCCTTCCCAAGCATAGGGATGCACAGGGTAGTGTGGGACACGTCCCAGCAGGTCAGAGCAGGAGGAGCAGAATCTCACTCAACATCAGCAAAACAGGAATCAGAGTTTGCACCGAGCCCTGTTCTCCAAGAGCAGAACTCTCCTCTCACCTCCGCTATTCCCCACCTCCCAGTCATATCCAGCTTCCCCCTCCACACTGCCTTTCTCCCACTTCCACCCTTTCTCCCCTTTTTTTGCTGCCGCAGAAGTGTCTCCAGATACTCCAGGGAGTGAACGGTCACACAGAGAAGAGAGGAGGTGAGGGATGACTCCATTGTGTGGGGTGCATGGCAGGAACCAGGGGCAGGTCCCGCTCGAGGTGTGGGGAGACCCTGGCCCACAGCTCCACTCTCTGGCTGCCAGATCCATGAGGAGGGTCCTGGAGCAGGGCAGCCAGCAGCCCTTGGCCTCAGGATGCTTGTTTGCAAGCTGCCACTGTACCACATCATTATGAGGTGTTTGGGATATCAACAAATTAGCAGGCGTCTGGGAAGAGAAGGATGCAGCACCATTCGTAAATGTCAGCTCGCTGCCTCCTCATTTTGCAGATCATTAAACCCAATATTCCCAACCTGTATTAGTGCAATGGGGACAGGCCCCTCCGCGGGGACAGCTGCAGGAAAGCACAGCAGGAACAGTGCTGTGGAGAACCCCCAGCACCCACTGTCCCAGCGGCCCCAGATCCTGGAGTGTCCCAGGCTGAGCTGGCACGTTCCCACTAGGAACAGCACAGGGGAGGGAGTGGCAGTGATGGAGGGCTCAAGCAGGGATGGGCAGAACTGTACAACAGAGTGCATGTGGCAGGGTGCCATAGGTGGGTTTGTGTGTGTGTGGAAGGACAGTGTGTCAGGAGGAGCAGGTGCTCCTTAGGGACATTTCAGGTACACAGAGATGTGCAGGGCTGTCATGGAAGGGTCAAAGAGTGTCAATTCTGTGTACATGGGGGGCAGATGCCATATGAGGTGCAGGGTGAGCACAGCACGACAGGGCTGGGAGGTGGCAGAAGGGCCATGGGGGTGTTTGCAGGCACCAGGGTTGGGGGGTCACACTGTGGGCACAGGAGGGAGGGCATGGACAACACAGGCTTTGTGGTGTGAGCAGAGGCTTGTGCTGGGGCCAGGGGTGTGCACATGAGGGTCTCTTGGAGGGGCAACACAGAGATGTACGAGGTCTCCTCAGGACCACAGAGCGAGGGGGTGGAAGCTGATGGAGGTGGAGGACGGGCTGTGGTGCAGCGATTCCCAGCACAGGCTGCCAGCACGGAGCTCTGGGGTCTGTAATGAGCAGGAGTGACTTGTTAGCACTGAATTAAGAGGCTTGGCGGAAGGAAGAGCACGGGTGACACAAGCTGTGTGGGGCAGGCGGGCGCTGAGCGATGGCAGCTGGAATCCCCAGCAATCTGGTGAGCTCGGCTCAGCCTGCGCTCCCGGCTCGGCGCGATCGGCCTCCGACAGCCCCTGACAGTTGGCATTAATCACGCACATCGCCCCAACACAACTCTTTACTGGCCATCAATTTCCCGTGGGTTTTAAAACTAAAAAACAAAGACAAAACCGCGTCGTTTGGCCGCCACTGAGAAGCACATTAAGGGGCTGTCAGCTTCTCGCCATGCACCCTGCATCACTCTTTAAGCACATGAGAAGTTCATTATCCCCGGAGCTCTGGCAGCCATGGGGAGGCTGGCGCAGGGAGCGTCGCGAAGGTGCTGCTGCCTCAGCTGTGCCTGGTGGCTCCTGGACCCTCCTGGCTCCCCGGGCAGGGGCTGAGGGTCCCAGGCATGGAGGAGTCGTGGCTGCAGGAGAGCTCTGTGGCAGGACGGGGCACTCCTGGCTGAGGCACTTTGCTGAGATCTGATCTGAGCAGACTTTCCTGATGGTCCCTACAGGCTGATGCTGCAACCCCACTGTGGTGATGAGCATCTTCATGCCCTGACAGCCTGACACACGTTTCCCAGCCCGTGGGTGCTCCTGACAGCCCGAGCCGCACTCCCCAGTTTGGTGACATCCCCGGCAGCCCAATCCCACGCCTGCCATAGTTTGTGGATGCTCCCTGGCAGCCTGACACTGCGCTCTCTTTAACATGAGCCCATGTAAAAAAGCAACAGCTCGTTTGATTTATGATACTTCAGAACAACTAAGATTCAATTGCTCTGCACGTCCCTGGCTCTGATTACCTCCTAAATGAGATAAACTGATGGCAATTTATCCCCAGACCTCACCAGCTTTCCCAGGATGCTAACCTGAGCCGCTTATGTCCTGCTCACAGGTGTGGGGCAGGCATAGGAAGGTGAGGACAGCCTGTGCACTGCCCAAACCTGCTCCCACACACATCCCCATGGTCGCTCCGGCCCAGAGGGACAGTGTGACAGAGGCTGAGCCTGACACCGCACCCAGCCCCACACAGCTCCTGGAAGGTGGGCGGTTTTTGGGGGTCCCAGAGAGCATGGCTCATCACGGGGCTATCCCCATGCTCCTGCCAGGACAGTGAATGCTCTACAGACGGATGAGAACTGCTGTGCCCCAGCACGGGTCTGGGAGCAGCTGGTTCCTGTCACCTCTGCCCAACCACAGCACTGAGCTGGCAGGTGCTGCACCCCTTCACTCACTAGAAGATACGGAGGTTTGGAAAGTCTGGATTCACACTGGAGACATGGGAGATGGGTTGCTTATGTGACTGGGTCACAGATGCCCCCTCTGCTGTGCTGCACTCTCCTGACCCTTCACACACTGCTCCCTCCCTCCACCACGCCAGAGCAGCTCAGCTGGCCATTGCCACGTGTTCCAGCACCAGCAGCACTCTGGATCACAGCCAGGGGATTCCTCCTGCTCCCAGCACCAGTGCCAGAGGCTTTGGTAGCAGGAGGATCTGTGGCATGCAAAGTCTGTGCAGTGATGGATGAAGTTTGGGAACTGACACTTCACTGGCAAATGAAGTTCCATGTTGATAAATGCAAAGGAATGCACAGTGTAGGAAAAAGTTACATTACTCCAACCAGTGGCAGGGCTCTAAAACAACCACATCAACCTGAGACAAGGCCTTGTATCACTGCAGGTAACACAGGCCTCTGCCCAGCTCACTACCATGGCCAGGGATGAGGGCAGGGAACAACAGAAAATACGTTGATGCCCTCAGGCTCCATCTCTGCCACTCCACCTTCCAGGGATGCTGCCAAACCAGGAAGAACAGTGAGAGCGAGCATGTCCAAAGAACATCCCTATGAAATGACAGAAAAACTGGGATGATGCAAAGATTCCAGGCCTGGGCACCCAAGGAGGAGGGTGACAGTCTTCCAGTCTGTCTGGGAGCAAGGGGCTGGGAATTCTGCCAATCAAACACACGTTGGTGAAAAGGAACTAATCAAATTTTAAGACTTTGAGCAGTGCTTAGTCCATATTACTGCTTCATAAAAGTGTTCCCAAGTTCAATTACCTTTTCCACTACAAAATTCCATTCCAGTCTGTGTAACTGGAGGTACCAGCATTCACCTCTCACATCTCATCAGCGATGTTGGGCAGCCGCAAGACCATACACAGCCTCTGCAAGCACTGACACATCAGTCCTGCACTTTTTGATCTTTGTTGTGATCAGCTGAGTGCCTTCATGTCCACATCATAAACCCAGCCATTACACCCAGGTCGGCTTTGGAACCTTCTTTACAACTCCTTCTTAGAATATTATTGAAGGATGGGACACAGTACTTCAGCACCTGCTTCCTCAGCCTCAGATGTGGGTGTGAAGTCATTCCACCCTTTGCCATTTCACTGTTCATACAAAAAAATGAGTGAGTCTCTCCTTTTGCCAAGCACTTGGCTGAGAACTGCAAACCAATGGATCTGCAAACAGTACACTCAGAGCTAAGAACAAACTGCAGGCACACCATGCTTTGCTATCCATGAGACAGAGGGTATGACAGACTTAAACAATGCTCAAGGTGATTCAGTCAACCACTGCAGAGGGGAAGCCTGTCCTAGACTTGGTGCATTTCAGATGCAGACAACTACAACAGCAAAGAAAGAGCAACAGAGCTGCTAACTCTGCACATAATCACAGCAATGTTTACAAGAGGGAACTTGAGGAGAGCTATTCTGCCATGGGACACCTGGACTGATGGGCTGCAGGTGGACCTGTGATGAAGGAAGGTGCCAGGACAGCCACAGCAGCTTCAGGTACAGACTAACATTTTCTGGTTTGTTTTGCAGCACCCATTAGCTTCCTACACTTGTACTGAGCTCTCCTCCCATCCAATTTGGTGCACTACAAAAGCTTAGTGAACGCTGTAGGACAGGATGACCAAGGATAAAGCCTTTTTCCAGAGGCTGATCACAGATGCAGGCTTTGGAGAAACCAGTCGCCAGGCTCATCTCCACCTGGACAAATCTGGGTGGCTTTTCCTAGTAGAATGCTTCTCCATGCCTTGCAGCCTCCTGCCAAGCTTCAGCAACCTCAGACATCAGAATTTCTCAACACAAAAGCCATCAGTACTTTGAGTGTCAGCTAAGCAGTGCACATGCCTTTAGCTGAACTAGACAAATTTCCAGAAGACCCTTGGCTTGAGGAAGGTGCCCAGTGCAGGTCTTTTAAACTATGAAAGTTCAGCCAATTTCCAAAACAGAAATAGGCTCTTGTGGTGGAAAGTGCCGCACACCTTAACCATGTGTTGTGTTCTCAGGCCCGCTACTACAGTTAGTAATTATAATTACCACTGAGGGTGTGTGCAGGCACAGGCATGACGGTGCTCATGGCATGACAGAGGAAGGACGGATCAGAAAGGCTGGTTTCTCCTTCTTCCCTCAGCACAACCTGCTTGCACAGGGAGTGCTCTGAGCCCCAGATCCCCATCAAGCTTTGGATGAGGAGTGCTCTGAGCCCCAAATCCCCCCAAACCCCACAGGACCTCTGGATGCCTAGTGCTCTGAGCAGGCAGTGCTGCCAGACCCTTCCTACCTTCTGCTGCCGTGCTGGGGCCATCAGGCCGAGTTGTCCCTGTGCTCTTTTTCCTGCGGTGCTTCTTCCTATTGGCATGTGGTGACGGAGGCGGCTCCAGCTTCGGGCTGGCGGCGCTGGAAATGTTGGGGCTGGAGCTGAGGGAGTCGGCGGTACCGTTAGCTGGGGACAAAGATAAGGCAAGTCATGCACAGCGGGACAGGGACAGCCTGCTCTGTCCAGAGACACCCAGGGGTCCTGGAGTCACCCCCGGTACTCGCCTGCCTCAACCCACATGGCCACATGAGACAGGGCAGTACCCACTCAGCCCTATGGCACAGGGCTGCTCTGCCACTCGCTCCAGCTCAGGGATGGCAGCTCCTTGGGACCTGCTCTGCACCAGGACCCATGCAGGATGATCACACAGGGACAGCACTGGCCTCTACACAGACGGGACATGCACAGTGGCATCATTGAGGCAGCCTGATGTGCCACCCCCCAGCGCTTGTCCCTGGGGAAACAGCTCAGCAGCAGCATCCTCACAGGGCTGCAGGAGCATTTTGGGAAGGAACAGGCCCAGGAGGTACCCTTGGCCCCCCCGGGGCAGATCCAGGACCCAGGATCTGCAGGAGCTCTGCAGAAGCCCTGGCCCCCCGGCACCACCCTGCCAGACGAGGTGACTGGGGTTGCCACACTCAGGAACCTGAGCATGATGGGCTCAATAGGCTTCCGATACGGAGCTGAAGAAGCTGCATCCCCAGCAGCAACGCACCAAATTTATCCTCAATCATACTGTTCCTTACAATTAATAGCAGAATTAGAAACAATCAGGGAGCTGCCTAATTACTGTCAATTAGAGTGCGCTAATCAAGCTCCGATCACACACACACACGCTGCCGCTGCACTCACCATTAAATGTCAAATTTCATTAGAGACCAGCAACAAAATCAAAAGCCTGACATTCAATTTCAGCAGCACACACAGCGAAGGCTTCCAATCAGCATAAAAATGCAGACTCCGGGGAAGGCAACGAGGCGCAGGAGCCCTCACTGCACTGTTAACCCTCTCCTAAATCCACTCCTGCCTCTCCAGTGTCCACCCACCCCAGAGCACGGATGGCAGCTCCTCTGCCCAGGACAGCTTGCCAGCCCCTCTGCCACAGCCCAGCATTTCCAATCAAGTCTTGACCCTCCATTTCCATGTTGTGTGGCACCTGGAATTAAGAATCACAAGGGCACAAGTTCCAGCAGCAGGACTGTGGGAACCTGCCAAGCCCTTTTCCCACCCCAGCCCAGCCTCTACTCCCCCAGTTCAGCCTGGTTTGGTCAGACTGGCTCCATGGGGCTTAGTCTGTCTCGACAAACATCACCAGTGGGGTGAAAAGGGGCACAGAGGGATACAGAGTGGCACAGAGGGGAACAGCCCAGGATGTGCCCCAGGCAGGGGTCAGGGGGCAGCCAGTGGCCCCCTGGAATAGACAGGAGAGGCTGCAGCATTGGATCTATCCCTGCTCTGGTTTCTCCTGTACTGACACGCACTAGTAGGGTGTTTCTGATGCTATTTATCCACAGGGAAATAGCTCACCCTTGACAATTAAGAGAGATAAATCTAATAAAATCAGACTCCAGTTTTATAAATATAAATTACTGATCTGGTTACAGGACTGTGCTTAGAGCAGGTGTGAGGCACCTTCAGCTCTCAGTTGCACGTCGCAGGGGACTTGAACTTTCTCGTCAGCGGCTACACATGGTGCCTCCGGCCTCCCTCTGCTGCCCACCTGCTCACCAGGATGCCCCCCGGGCCAAACCTCGCACTGCCAGCACTCTGCCCCCCTCCAGGCTCAGTCAGCGAGGTCATGCACTTCTGCATTCCTCACAATGCTCCTGCAGCCTGCCGTGAGCCCAACACCCCCCAAACGCCACCCCCAAGGGATCATCACCCACATCCCTGCCCTCACTGCCCAGCACCAGAGCTGGGGGCTTTCAGGGCTGCTGTGGGATGGGGTTGGGATCGCAATGGGGTGGGGGCAGCCTGTGGAACATGCTGCCTCTGCAAGATCAGCATGGCTTGATCTCCCTCTTTCCCCAGTAGGGCAAGTGAGCCCCTCTGATCCACTCAGGAACTTCCAAGACCCCGTTTCACCATGGGAACCCTGCACAGGTACCCCACAGGTGGGTCATGGAGCTCCTCCATAAGGGACAGACAGAGAATGTGCTGGAGCACGTTTATATGACTGTACATCCCCTTCCCATCCCTCTGCTGCGTGCACTCCAGGGCACAACTGGAGCAGGAAGCCTGTCCTCAGGAGCTGGGAGAGAAGCCTGTACCCTCAGCATGTGCCCAAAATCGGCTCTAAGCAGAGAAATATTCTTCAGCTGCCTGGCCATGCAGAGCTGGAAACACAGCAGAGAGCTTGGACCCTGGCAGAGCTGGTGTTCAGGTGTGGTGCAGGGACCTCCTCGCACTGCACAGCCCTTTGGTGGAGGGGTGGTTGTGTGGCTCAGCTCAGCACTCCAAGCCATGTGGGAAGCACTGTCCAGCCCCCAAATGTCCCCTCCCTCGTGATGCTGAGAATCCACCTCTGCTGGTTGTGGCTGTGACACAGCCCTGGGAGCTGGCTGGGACCCCCGAGCTGACAGCCCCTCGTGTGCCACAGGCTCTCCCCAGCACAGCTGGCCCTGTTATGTGTCTGTGGAGCACTAACACAGGGCATGGCCAGGCAGGAGTGACCACAGGGTTTGGGGTCTGGCACAGAGCAGCAGGGCCTGAGAGTGGACAAACAGCCACCAGCACCCAGGACACACTGTGAACACTGAGCTGACATCTCACCCTTCACATGACAGGGAGGAGCAGCAGCAGAATCACAGAATGGCTTGGATTGAAAGGGACCAAAGATCATTCAGTTCCACTAACCTGTCATGGGAAGGAACCCCTTCCACTAGACCAGGTTGCTCCAAGCCCCATCCCACCTGGCCTTGAACATTTCCAGGGATGGGGCAGCCACAGCTTCTTTGGGCAGCCTCTGTCTCATCACTTTCTCAGTAAAAAAACCTCTTCCTTGTATCTAGTCTAAATCCACACACTTTGGGTTTAAATATGCTGTTTCTTGTCCTGCCACAACAGATCCTGCAGCTCAGTTCCTGAGTCAGTCTCCAGTTACTGTGATGGAAGAGATAGACTGGCCTGGGTGCTGTGAGCATGGACAGCTCCTCCATGGATGGGAGAAGGACAGGGTGGGCAGTGGGACGAGGGGCAGAGGGTCAGGATGCAGGGGGATGGGGGGCAGAGGGATGGGGAGCAGGGGCTGGCTGGCTCTCTTGTGACACTCAGGCCAGGCCAGGGCAGGCCAATGCATGGCATGGCCACACCAACCCCCAGCTCTGCAGTGGGGCTGCCAGGAGGAGCGATGAGACCTGCTCCGACGACTTTTGAGGCAGGAGGGCATTGAGACAGGGAGCTGCTCTTCAGAGAGGCCGTGACACAAAATTCACCTGTGCCAGGATACCACGTGTGCTGGCTGTGGTGCTGCACGAGGGGGTCAGACCTGCTGCTGTGCACACCGAGGCAACAGAGGCTCCCACTGCCTGTGCTCACGGGTCCCACAGGTCAGGCACAGTGACACCTGCGGTCACGGGGACAAGGAGATGCACCCGTGTCCAGTCCCCATTTGTAACGTGCTTCCTGCAGCAGGGGCTGCCCCCTGTCCCGTGCCTGAGGCCGGGGGGCTGCCGGCACATCCCTGCTCAGCACTGCGCCCTTCCGCTCCCCTCGCCCGCACTGCCCCATCAGCAGTAACAGTCTGATTAATTCGCTTCCAGCAGGGAGCTGATGGGGCCAATGATGGAGCCGCTGCATCAGGCGCGCTGAAATTGATAGTTTTTCACAGTTACAAATGAGGAGCCTCCTCAGCTGCAAATGGCGCCCGCACAGTCGGACTCCGGTAATGATCATAAAGAGGCTCCTTTAAACTGCGAAAGCCCCTGGGAGCGGGCGGGGGGGCGGCTGCCGCGCTAATGAGAACTACAAGGGGCGAGCAGGCATGGAAATGGCTCCTCCACTCTTGATGTGCATTTAACTGCTTTTTTAGTGCAGCGGCAGAGCCAGGAACGAAGGAGTGATGAATGCAGCACAAAAGCATTTATTTTCCAATTCGGCAAAGTGGCTACGTTGGGAAATGTATGAATTATTTTAATTCACTCAACTGTCCTGAAACATCACAGAGAGCGAGTGAGCGTGGGGGGAGGGGGTGGGCCATACTCAGTGCGTGCTCCAGAGACAGGAATCACTCCTATTCGTTCAACTGCCCCAAAATCTGGGAAATGGGGGTGTCGACAGGGAGCAGAGATGAGGAAACCAGCAGTTCCCCCTGGCATGGTGAGCCGAGAGTGAGGTCAGAGCAGAGGGATCGGAGCCATCCTGCTGTGGAGCAGCATCCCTTGGCTGGAGCTTCTCTGTGCCCAGCAGGAGAGCTCCTCCCCTGGTCGGGACACTGCCAGCCAACCCTCGTCAAGGGGACAGCCCCGAAGAGGCTCAGAGGCTGGGTGTGACACCTGTGAGCCAACTCCAGACTTGCAGCCACGGGGCAGAGCTCAGGACTGTCCTGTCAGTGAAATGAGCCCCCACCTGCCACAGCTAAGTGGGGAGGGGCCAGAAGGGCTACTCACAGGGGTTGGGGCAGCTGCCAGGGATAGCCACAGCCTCGTTCCACTGGTCTGCGCTGGACACGGAGTAGGAGCGCTGGTGCATCCCATCCGGCTTGGAGCTGAAGCCCACCAGGTTGATTCCACTGATGGAGCGCTCCGAGTGCAGGGATGTGCTGCTGGTCGAGTGGGGAGCACCTGCAAGAGAGATGTGAACTGATAGCAGACCCACTGCTGCCCTGAAGCACAGTGGGAGAAGGCAAAGTGTCCCACACCTGGTGCCACATTCCCCCCGTGGCTCTGCATAAGGACAGGCTCTCTCTGCTTCTCCTCTCCCAGAGGTGTTAAGAGCCCAGTGCACCCCACTTTCCAGAGGGACCCCAGTTGGTGGGTTCCAGTGTGGCACCCCAGGATGCACAGCTGGGGTTTACAGTCTGCTCATGATTTTCACTATGGCCTCTGGCACCTGGGGAAATCCAAACTCACTCCACAGCCCACATACCCATCCTCATCCCTCAGCTTCACTCCCTGTGTGTCCCTGGCAGGAAATCCAGCTATGCTGGAGGCACTGGGAGAGAGCAGGAAATCAAACACAGGGTGTCAAAGGGACAAGGAGGGGAACAGACATGTAAGGAGGGAGTGGCAGGTGGAAATGTCTCTTTCCACTCACTGGAAACCCCTGGGGCTGTGCCCAAGAACCTGAACCCCTAAGAGAGCAGCATTTTCAGGACCAGAGGCTGTCACAGAGGACAAGATCAATCACTGATTCAAAATGGGTCAAGTGTTTCTGGATTACAACACCCAAAATTTCCAGAATAGCAAACAGAGCAGCTCTGATGGGGAGCACACACACTCCTGTTCAGTCCACAGCAATCTGCCATGGAGTAGGACACTACCCCGAGGGATCCCACTACACCTGCCCACTGCCAACCCTTTTGTGTGCTCCCCTCAGGGCATTCAGCTCCAGCCACTGCTGAGGAAGTGCTCTGGGAGTGTCAGGGGGAGCGAAGGGGCACCTTCCCTGTTCCAAAGCTGAGGTCTCTTCCTTCCATGCCTGGAGGCGCAGATGCTGAGCTGGGACTCCCACTGCAACCCACCTGGCCATGGCCCAGGGCAGGGCAGTGCAATGGCTCTGGCTGCCACCACACATCCACAGCTCCAGCCCCGGCACACCAGCCCCTACATGGCCATGACAAAGCCAGGCTACAAGGAACTGAGCCACAGGTTTGATGGGACTGGTATGGAAGTGGAAGCTTTCCACAGAAGCAAATGGACAGCTGCAGGAGTGGGTCCCCAGCAGAAGCTGCTACAGTCATGGCAATTCACCTGTGTGAAACCAGCCCCACCTGGCTCTTGTGGATCCCAGCATGGCTGAGGTGAAAGGGAGCTCTGGCATCATCCTGTTCAGCCTCAGCTCAAGTAGGGCCCCCCTAAGTTAGTGGCCCCAGACTGTCTGACATGTTTGGAGCATCTCTGAGGAGGAAGATGGCACAACCACCCTGAGCAACCTTTCCCCATGCTGGGTGACCCTCCACAAAGAGCAGAAGCCCAGAGTTTGTACATAAATGTACATTTTTGTCCCTGCTGTTTCCATGAAAACCCAAGGGATGCTGTTCAGATGCTGCTGGTATCTGGGCACAGCCAGGGCTGCCAAGTGCTGACAGGGCAGCTCAAGAGCCCAAATCCCCCCTCCCAAGGCGTGTGCTGAACAGAGGGGTGACGTGGCCACCAGCCCTGCACCAGGTGTTTCTGCCTCCCACCATCATCATTATCATTGCCACCACTCATTCATCACCAGCATGGCAGATGCCTCCCACCCTCCTCCTCCTGGTACCGACTCTGGACCAAAAATCCCCCTTCCCTGCCATGTTGTGCAGGGATCACCTGTGAGCCTTTGAAGCAGATCCTGCCTGCCAGCAGTGCTGACACAGGGCTCCCTGGGACACAGTGCCCTGCACCCTGAGCTGCCAGGACCCTGCACCCTGAGCTGCCAGGACTCCCACCCCAAGCTGCTGGGGCCACAGCACCCTGCAATCTGAGCTGCCAGGATGCTGCAGAGCCCCTGTCTCGCTGCCTCCAGCCTGGCTGCCGCATGCTCCCCCTCCCTCCCCTTGTTCAGTGCCACAGAAACACGTGTAAAACCATGACACTGACTTTGCCTCTAATTAGCCCTTAATTTACAAGACACACTCGGAAGGGTAATTAGCTAGCGCTCTGCTCCTGACTGCTGCATCCATCTCCTCTCACCTCCTCACGGGAGGGAGCCTGCTGCTGTTGGAGCAGGGACAACACTGTTCCCCCAGGACCGGGATGAGCTGGGTGCTGAGACAGGATGGGATGGGACAGGATGGATAGCATGTGATAGGATGGGATGTGAATGGACTGTCCAGCACTCAGGCAGTGCCTGCCAGCTCCAAGCCCCTGCACACACAGCCCGTGTCCACAGCCACAGCTACAGAGAGGAAGGTGAAGAGAGGAGAACAGAGGGCCTGGGAGAAGCTGCTTCCTCAGGGAGGAAAGTCCTGCAGGGCTCCAGGAAGCCCAGATCTTCACCCTGCACCCTCACCCAGCCACGCTGGGAGCCCCAGCCTGCCAGGATGTGCCCATCCATCACTCCTCTGAGGAGCAGTGCAGGCTGCCACAAATGCCCAAAATTCCATTTTGCAAGATGGAACAGTTTCCATCGGCCTCTGCAGCCCCTTCAAGCTCCTGTCACCTCACTCCAGCTGCCTGGAGTCACCCAGCTGTGGGGAAACGCCCCTCCCTACAGCCTGTCCACTTGCTCAGGTCATGGACCTCACCCTGCACAACTTTGGCATGTCCCAGGGAGCTGCTGGGTGGTCCCAGAGCCCTCAGGAATTGTGTATCTTTGGAAGTGCACCCTGGCTGCTGTTGGATATGTTCCCTGTAAATTGAGCAAGCCAATTGACAGGTGAATAGAGAACTACATGTACATACTATCTGCTCCTGAGCCAACACCTCCAGGGGCTGAATCCCTGACCTATGGACAGTCCCTCAAGTCCCTCTCCAGTCACTGTTTCCTCAAACCCCCCAAAAGAGACTCACATGGTCACTCCAGTGTGACCCCACCAGCGGGCAAAGCTCCATGATGCCTTTTTAGTACAGCCCAACTGATGATGTTGCAGTGGATGGAAAAAGACTTGAAACCAGAATGACTTTTTCCCAGGCGTGACATGTGGCAGCCCAGATACCTGGATCAGAGTAAACTGGGAATTCTTCATTAAAGTGTGGCTGCCCAGGAAACAGGATAAAGGTGAGTTAGCCAAAAGGGCACTGTCAGTTGGGAAAGAGATCATTAGCAGTGACACTTAGGGAACTTTTTAGGGTCTAATATTTTCAAGAGAAACTTGGCAAAATAATGCAAAGGATCTGGTGAAATTTCCTAGTGACATTTTGCTGGATGCTGCTTCCAGGCCCTCACAGTGCAGGGGAACCTGGCTTCCCCCCAGAGAATGGGCTATGCTGAATTTTAGAGAGGCACCAGCTGAAAGCAGTTTGGGGATCCCCCTGGGTTTTTGGCCAGCAACAGGACAGGTCTTTCTTCTGGAGTGCCAGGCCCTGCTCCAGCACGGGCAGAAGGACACTACTGCTGCACCACAGTGCAGAGAGGCTGCCAGCATGTGGCACAATATGGTGATGGAGGTGCTCCAGGACGGGGCAAGAACACCCTGGCATGGAGCAAACCCTGTGTTCTCTGGTACTGCAGAGACTGACAGCACAATGTTATTGACCATCCACCACACGGTGTCCAAGGAGTCATCAGTGACTGCTGACCCTCAATCAAATCATTTATTCCCAGGAAGAACCAGGATTACTGCAAATCACCTTAGTGTACTGCTCTGCTGGTGCCTGCAGCCAAGCATGCCTCAAAGCCTCCCCAAAAGCCATGGTTACTTGGGACCCCAACACACATGACCTTGATGGGAACCCACCTCCAGCCGGTGGGAAACACCTCCACTCTCAGAAACCAACTAGTTCCTGAGGGCAGGTGAGAGCCAAGGAGCCTGGCAGAGCTGCCTGTCTGTGAAATCCCTGCTGCAGAGGCCATAACTCACCCCTCCCTGCCAATGGGCCGGCAGCTGAGATGGCATTAACAGCTGTCCTGGAAGCCCCTGTGGCTGCTGTTCCCATTGCCAGCCATGCCCCAGAGCCACTCTGTAGCCAGGACTCTCTCTCAGGTCAGGTTTCCAAAGGAAGCATTCCATGCTCTTACCTGGGCATCATCAGGTCCTTCCTCATGAACAATTCCCACTAGTAATGAGGCAAAAACATGTGGTGTGGCTCCCAGGAGCATGGGAATGGAAACATGTCATTTGAAAGACATCAACCTCCATGTTCTCCTCAGGAGCTGACCACCTCACTAAGCACCCATACAGCCCCCAGGCATGGCAAGGCACATTCTGGGGTGACAGATGGACAGATGTCCTCCCCAGCTCTGCCGACAGCAAGTGCCTGTGTGGAATCACTGATCAGAACCGCGGGTGACTGAGGTTTCCCAGCCCAGCTCCATTGCAGGGCCATCAGGATCTGCCAGCTTGCACACAGCAGGAGCCATTGCCATGCACTGGGCCTTGCAGATGCTCTGACACAGGGAATCTTCCTCCTCTCTCAGTGCTGCCTTTGGAGAGCACAGTTTTGGACATCTGCAAGTGCCAAGTGACCGTGTGACACCCCAGCTCGTACCAAAGCTGACCTGTGGTGGGGACAAACTGCTGGGACAAACAGCTCTGTGTGGTGCTCACACCTCTGGAAGGACTGAGAGCCTGGGCTGGCCAGGACACTTTCCATCTCCCAGCCAAAGCTCTGGGGCACAAGAGATGAGCCAGGGCTTCTCCAGCCCACACATAAAACTCACCTCTGGTTCAGAGGGCACACAACCCCACATACACAGTTACAAGATCCAGCAAACTGGAGAAAGCTGGGAACAGGTACCTCAGTGATGCTGTCCCCCCCCAGCCTGCACTGAGAGCACATCAGCAGCCCACACACTGCAGGCAGCCACAGCTTCTCTGTCCTCTCCAGCATGAGCTCTGCCCACACTCTGCAGAGCCCACGGAACAGGCTGAGACTCCATGGCCAAGGAGGGGAGGCCGGAGCTGTGCAGGGAAGAGGCAGATCCCCTGGGAGAGATGACACACCTGGACTTGGAGGCAGGAGCAGCCAAAGGAGCCCTCGGAGTGCCTGACTTTGGCTGCACAGCACCAACTCACACCACAGCTCTGCCCCCAAGTCTCTCCTGCCTGAATGACAATTGGATCTGTCACAAAATCTGATCCCAACTTGAATATTGCCCGTGCCAGAGACATCACAGCCACTCTGGGTAAATGCTCCCTGTGGTTGAGTGCCCTCACTGCTGAAATCTGGGCCTTATTTCTGGTCTGAGTTGTCCTCCTGCTGTCACCATCACTGGATCCTGGTACATTTTACCTAACAGGGATCTCACCAAATTTCTGTTCCTATACAGGTACTTACAGATGGTGTTGAAATTCTCTCTTAACCTTTTCTCTGATAAACTAAATAAATTGAGCTTCTCGAATCTTTCCCTACAAGGTGATTCTGGGAGAAGTTCCTGGTTTTTACAGCTCTTTCCAGTCCACCATTTTTCTTCACATACTGTGAACAAAAGAACCCATGAACCTGAGCCCTGTGAAAGTCCTCTCCATCCCCAAACTGACTGTCACCAGTCACACATCAAAAAGACTTCTAGAATTTCTGAATTAAATAATTCAGCCTTGCTGATTCCAACATGTCCACATCTCCTACCTGCTGTTTAATTCACTAATTACAGCTGGAATATGAAGAACTCATCATTCTGTGCTGAGATACATCATCTTGCCTTTCCCAGACACCAACACAAGTGTTCACTGAGGACTTTGCTTTTTTTCCTTATTATCCATTCTACTATTCCCATACAGTAATGAAGGAATGCTGGGGTTAGCATTTGTTAGTTCCTAATAAACTTGAAAAAACCCTTTTCATTGTTTGTAACTCCACTGGTTCCTGTTCAGCCTGTTCTGTCAGACTTGGGCAGACATCCCCAAACTGGGAGCTGTGCACAGGGTCAGTGTCAGCTGAGACAGCCCTGTCCACAGGAGGAGGTTCCCCCAGCAGCTCTGCTGTGCTGTGCTGGTGCTCTTACCTCACTGCTGACTTTGGTCCTCAGTTTCTCATCACCATCACTTACCAAATGCATTTAACTTCCTCCCAGATCTGGCAGGCATGGAGGTGGCCCAGGGCAGCACGGAGCTCCTCCCTGAGCCATGAGCCCAGAGCAAACAGTGACACAACCCTTTGTGTGGCCACAGCCACAGCCACAGCGAGGCTGGGAACGCAGGGACCTGGAATGCTTCCCACCAAGCCAGGAGGGTCACTCTGAGGGCTGCTCACAATTAATCACTCGTGGTGGATGTTGGGCTGGGATGTTGGCACGGGGCTGAATGGCAGCAGGAGCCTTGCCGTGGCTCCAGCTGGCTGTGCCAGGCCACACCAGTGCCAGCAGCCTCCAATCCGTGCAGCCTCCAGCTCCTGCTCAGCACTTATCCACTACTTTATCATGTTGCCATTAATTTTATCACTTTTTATACACACACAGACAGGGCTGCACAAACCACAGCAGCACCACGTGGGCAGCTCCCTCCACACGGCCCTGTCCCTTCCCACTACCAGGACACAGAGTCAACAGTTCATGTTTTCTCTCAACACAGACTGACACATTTTTAAGCAGTGCAACTTTGCTTTTGATTTTAACTTTCTGGTACCCAGTAAAATATTCTTTTAAAATTTCTAACTACGCTTTAAGGGTTTTTTCCCCTGTTTAAGTTCCTTCTCCCTAAAGATCTGGCATGTAATTGCTTCCAGCTTGGTGAAATTGGCTCAGATACATTTTTGTGTGCATGTGTCTGTGCATGTCTGTGTGTTTAATACTCTGTTTCTGATCTGAACTTTATTCTGCCTGAACACCAGCACAACACACTCAAGTTACTCTACCTAAGCCAATACTGAATTTGGTTTGGTGATTGATTCCCTCCATCAGCTCAGATGGGATAATGGGTTTGGAATCAGGCTTCAGAAAGTCCAAGGAAGCTCTAGTGCAACTTGGCAAAGCCCTTCAGTGACTTTCACCACAGTAATGTCATTTACTCTCCAACACCTCAGAAATGTTTCTGAGGCACCCAAACTGAGGTGTTGGGAATGAGCACTGGCAGTGGATGAAGGAAGGATGGTCTGTGTTCCAGATCACTCTCGTGGTCTGTTACTGTGACCAAAGGTGTCACTTAATGTTCCTGCAGAAACTTGGAAAAGTAAGCTGCAGAAAATGTACAAGTAACACTGCTTAAAACACAACTCGGAAGAGATCCTGTGCAGCTGGAAATTCCCCACAAGATCCCTGTGATGGCAACGGGAGATGGATGCTCACGATGGGCAGCACCGACACAGATCCCCATTTCCAAGTACAGGCAGAGCAGGAACCCATGTCTGAGACAGAACTGCAGGAGGGAAGGAAACAGAGACAGAACTTTCTGGGCTTGCTGTGGAGTGCAGACCAGGACCAGCACTGCAGTGACCAGTGGACAACAGCCCCTGCCCCCAGCTCCTAAGTATAGCTGGGAAAGGGCCGTTCAGGGATGCTGGAATTGTGTTTTTCTACACAACTCCTATTTCTAATAAGACATTCACTCATGCCATGCCTCATCCACCCCTGCCTGCTTTGCCCACAGAGGCTGCTGGGCATGTGGCAGCACAGCCTCCCAAGCTGCCTGCACTCAGAGATGAGCTGGGGCTGTGTGACAGCAAAGGACAGGAGGCTTTGGCCTCTAACAAGTTGCTCCCCAGCCCCTGTCCCTCCTGCAGCACAAGCCTTGGCTGTGTGGAGGAGAAAGCTCAGTCTGCTGGAAAAGGCCACAGTCCATCTGGGAGAACACTGCCACCCTTCTGGCCCAGCTTTCCCTGGCAGTGCCAGGCAAGTTACATATACTGAGATTTTCACAGGTGGCCACAAATTACACCCTCGTTGCTTTTCCAGGTGCCCTGTGCAAGGCACCCTGAGCCAGCTGTTCTGGAATGCAGGGTGCTGAGAGCTCCAGCTGCAGCCACAGGGCCTGGCTGGATGCCCCATGCCCACCTGACTGCCCTGTGCCCACCTGGTCGTCCTGTGCCCACCTGGCTGCCTCTGTCACCTCCACCAGCCCTGGGCAGGGCTCTGATCACCACAGCCCTCTGCTGCCTTCTGCTCCTCTCCTCCACCCTTTCCCCGAGGCTTTATCTGTGCTTAGCCCTGCACTACACGGCTCCTTTAGTGTTCTGGCAAGGAGTAAGTGTATCAAGTCCCAGTAATTATCTCTAATTAGGGTTAGTGATTATACTGTTGGGTCGGAGAAAATCAATCTCTAGCTTCCCATCGGGGAGGGCAGAGAGAGCTGGGGTGAGGAGGGAGGAAGCACTGGCAGCTCCCTCCGTGCTCTGATCCCTCCCTCGAGCCCCTCCCTGCCCACACAGCTCTGGTGCTCCCAGTTCCACCAGCAGGAGCCATGTGGGGGCTGTGTCTGAGGAGTGGCCATGGGGGCACAGCCTTGCTGCGTGGCTGGTCAGGATGAGGTGTGGGGAGAGCAGAGTCAGGGCTGGTGGCACTGCAGACCCAGCGTGACCAGATGCTCTCACACCCCCTGGGCACCTCTGTGGGATGGGGCTGCACTGAAGGGTCCTTCCCCCTCCATACCCCATGTGGGGGCACAATGCAGCACGATGGAGCCACAGAGGCTCCCCAAAAGGGCAGAGTGGAGCAGAGACCTGAGGGGGTCCTACATCTTCTCTGGGCAGTGTCCACCCAGTGATGGGGCAGAGACACCTTCCACTAGACCAGGATGCTCCAAGCCCCATCCAACATGGTCTTAGGAAATTGCAAGAATGGGGCAGTCACAGCTTGTGAGTGTCAGCAACTCAAAGGGCCTCAGAGCTGAGTGTTTGCTTTAGGGCCATGGGATCTAACCTACACACCACTGAGAAATCCCCACAACTACTGCTAAAGTCACGTAACCAACCCTTGCCTAAACCAGCCTCTACACATTCCTTCTGCTCTGAGTGTCTGGGACAGACTCTGAACAGCAGCAGTGGTGAAAAGGGCTAAAAAAAGGCCAAGTTCATGAGAAAGAAAAGCAATTCTTGGGCTCCATACTGGGGGACAGAGTTAGAGGATACTTTTAACACTTTTGGTTTTATCTTCTCTTTGCCTCAATTTCCCTTCTTTAGAAAGAAATCATAACAGCTGAGATAACCAGGTTGCAATGCTTGGAAATACGGCATTCATCCTAACTCTAGCTAACCTAGCAAATAAAACCTCGAGCTGCTCCAGCAGAATCTCTGCCCTTCAGGCCTCTGTCCAGCACCAGAATCCAGCACAAAGGATTGCTGGTTCCGTCCTGACTCGTGTCATTCCTGCTGGAATTCCTCCCACGACACTCCTCCTCTCCCTATGGAGTCCTGACAATTTCTATCTTCCACTCAATGCAAACCCTTGAACCAACGGGTCCAGCCTCACATTTGGATTCATCCTCCTCCTTCAGACACCCAGATAAACATTCATAAGAGGTTACCATATGAATGTAATGGTGAATGTATAATATTTATATTATACATATGAATTTGCAGTATTTTATACATGATTCATGATGCAAGATATTAATTACAGATAAATTTTAGCAAATCTCTCATCTCAGCTCCATCTTCAGACTACAAACAACCCTTTAACACATTATTGGGCAGGGCAGAGGTCCCACACTGAGAAACAGACAGACTGTGCCCTCTTCTTCCTTTCAGTTTGGCATCCCCATGTCCAAGTTACAGAATCCCAGACTGGTTTGGGTCCAAAGGGACCTTAAAATTCACCCAGTTCCACCCCCTGCCCTGGCCCTTGGCTGAGCAGAAGTGATTAATGTTGGGCTTTCCCAGTGAGACTCCACAGAGAGCCAAGCACACCAAAACCCCAGCTGGAGGGAGGGATGCCGTGTCCCCACACCTTGCCAGCTGTGCAGTGGCACTGTCCCCACCCTGGTCCTGAGCAAGCCCAAGGGCTGAGGGCACTACTGGAGCCCCTGCTCTGGCTTTATTGTGCTGCCCAACTCCCAGGGACAACAACCCAGGGTGGATGGCACAGGATCCTCCCTCCAAGTGGGACACACCAAAATGATGTGTGGCAGCCACGGATTTAAGAGCAGGTGCCACACATTGTGCATGGAATGGAACAGCCACAGGACTGTGGGCAAATCCTGGAGGCCAGAAAAACCCATCTGGCCTTCCCTACAAAGTGTGGAGCACGTGTAACTTGGGATGTCCCCGGACACACACCAAGGCAGGGTGACACAAGCTGCTCCAGCACCCACAGGCAATTTGCCAGCACAAAAAGGAACTTTGTTCCAGAAGTGTGAGCTGAGCTTTCCCTCCTCACACCCTAAATTCCCATTTTTTCATAGTATATTAATAGCCCTGCTCTGACCTGAAGAATCTGTTGCACAACCACAACCAGGAGAAAGACAGGCTGAACCACCAGTCTCCTGTCTGCCATGACCTGCACCACCCTGTTCTCACTGCTCTTCTTCCCTCAATGTCATTGTCCCCCACAGTGAGCAGTGGTGTGCCAGGGAAACAGGTTTTCCCTTTTCTTTGTTAATTCTTCCCTCATTACATTTGAAATTCCACAATCAGTGTGCACTGTAATTGTCGAATTTGATGCTAATGATTAATGAATTAAACATGGATCCATCAATTAGTCCTCGGAGAATAATTCTGCATAAAGCAGCGGATAATGTAATTACAGTAACAAAGATAATGAGATGTTAACATCGACGGAGCCCGACGTGACATGATCACAGCAGGCTCAGCAACCCCGGCCTGGGGGAGCCAATCCCTCACTCTGCAGAGGCAGAGCATCGGGGGGCACAGGCCTGGCAGAGGGGGGCTCTGCCACTGCAGTGCTCCCCCAGCACTGGCACCAGGCTCTCCTCCTGCCTGCCTTGTGCTGTCACTCCCTGCCACCCTCTCTGGAAGCCACAACGGAGCTTCCAGGGCACAGCACGAATCCAGCAAAGATCCTGAGCTGCTGGAACAGCCAGCACCATCCCCTGCCATCCCGCTGTATGGGAGCAGCTGAGACTGGTGCAGGCTCCCTTCCACCACACCGTACCCAGCACATGGGCTCAGGGACAGGCACAGTGGCACACACCAAGGGCTCCCCTGCCCGTGCTGTGGAGCTGAGTCAGTGCCAGCACACAGAATTGGGCCCTGGGACAGACAGACCCTCATTACCTCAGAGCAAACACAAGCATCAGTCAAGTCCTGCACCCCAAGCAGTGGTCCCCACCACTACCCACTCCCAAAAATGCTCTTCCTGGGCTGCAGGAGCTCTGCTGCAGAAGGAGCAGGAAGAGGAGAAGGGTTCACACTGCACCAGCCCTGACACACATCACACCCTGTGGACTGCTCCTTGGGGCAAAGAGAACCAGGCAGCATCAGCCCCTTACAGCTCTTCCCCCACCTGAAACCTTCCAGAGCATGAGCTCACACCCCTGCACTGAGTCCATCCAGCCCATCCTGCTTGGCCCCCCCTACACTGGGGATGCTGCTGCCACCTCTGCTCTCCTGCACCACTCAGCAGCACATCCCATGGGAGGATCATGGTCCTCAGAGAGCTGGAGAGTCCCTCATGACCCCCCAGAACTGACCAGAGCTTTTCCCTTTAGTCTGCTCCCTTCACACCATGCTCTGGCTCTCCTACATTTGATTCCTTCAGTCCTATCTCTGTCTGCTCAGGAACTCCCTCCAGGTGCTGCCCACAACCACAACCACCTCAGCACCACTGCAGACTCTTTCTTCACTTCACTTCCTACTCCAAGGCAGGTTTTCCTGTGTTCATCTTCTTGGCATCCTCTGACAATGTTCAGCTGCAACGCAGTGCCAGGGAGCAGCTCATGTGCTCCATGCATGGCCATCTTAAGTGCCACGTATGTACCTGCACAGGTGTCACAGACCACGGGCCCAGTACCTTCCTGTCCCCCTCCCCTTTGCTAACACTTTGGAGCAGGTCCCCACAAACCTTTGCAAAGCAAGAACCCAGGGCACAGCCAGGCTGAGGCCAGGCTCTTGCGCTGATTGATACTGGCCATGTTTTTCTTGTGCTGGCATCTGCCTTCCCCCACTAAAGTCCCTTTGCATCCTGTCCACGCTTGGATATGAGCTGCCCTCATTCCTCAAGCCAGAAACACATGCTGAGCACAGGGGGTGAGCCTGTTGGAACACAGCAAGGATGTACCTGTGGAGCCCTGATGAAGAGGGCAGGAGAAGCAACATTCCATCAGGAAGAGGAGCCCCAAGGATCTGAAGGAGACACCTGACCCAGCACTGCCACACCTGCAGTGAATACCTGCCACCAGGCCATAGCTGGCTTCCTCTGCACAACAGGAACTCATCCAATCTAAAATAAATCCAACTCTGGCCATGGTAAAGCCACCTTCTTCAATGGTTTAAATACCAGGGCACAATCATGACTGACTTCAATATCCCTGCAGGTTTCACAAACATAAGCTCCTTCCTTATTCCTACTCTATTTAGCTTGGATTGTCTGTACCTGGTGTTATTTTGAATCCTCACCAGAGTGCTGCATCTGTGTATTTCAGTCAGGGTGAGACTTTACTTTTTCTCTTCTTCGCCCCTCTATGTCCCTGGTTTTGCCTGACCCCAGGTAAGGACTGTGTGTGGTGGACATCAGCCAGCACACTCACTTACCTTGACAGAGCTCAGGTCACAGAAGAACCACAGAAATCTGTCCTGAACACTAAGCACAGGACAGCTGGGTTTGCCCAGAGGCTCCTGGGGCAAGACAGTAAATCCCTCAGGTCTCCAAAGCTCACATCCTCTGAAGATTAACTTGTGACTGGCAGAGAACTGCAAACTTTGAGGTGCTTTCTCTTCACTGCCCAAAGCATGTGTCAGATGAGAGAGGCACAGTGGACTCAGTAACAGTCCCATCCCCAGCCCCAAAGGTGGCAAAACTGTGAAGTCACTGCTAATTTGAAGCCAGACAGATTCTCCACCAATCCCAAATCCAGCTGCAGGCATTGCACAGGGATGTGAGCCCTCTGAGGGTTTGTGTTTCATCAGGGCACGTGGTGACTGCATCTGCTGTAATCAGGCTTGGAGGCATTAGAGCAAGTTGAAAAAATCCCTCAGAAAGCCCTTTACTGATTGTGTGCCAGGAGAAAAACCTTTGTGACATGGCAGACACACCCAGGGCCAGGACAGGACACACACATCTGGTTACAGCTGCTGTCCCAGTGCTGACCCCTGTGCAGATGCACCTGCTCTGGGCAGTCCATAGCACTGCTCTCCTCAGGGCCCAAAAAGGGAGAACAGTGAACAGAGAATCCCAAATCCACAGATCCTACATGGAAAGGACCATCCCCTGCACACACACAGGCAGTGACACTCACAAGCTGGAGTAAAGTACATCTTGTGAAGAGGGAACTGATTTCATTCTAGAGGCTTCAGGCAGTGCTAAGTCCACTCACTCCCCAGATAACTTATCCCAACATTAATTACCTTCCCTGCCAGGAAACTGCATCTCCTCTCCTGTGTAAACTGTTCTATATCCAGCCCCCACGCCCTGTTCCTGCTCCAGCTCTGTCACCCAGACTGAAGGTCCTCATGCTGTACTTCCCCCTCAGTGCCAGTCTTCCACCAGCAGTGATCAGTTTTCAGGCACATCCCACCCTGCTCCTGTGAGCCCAATAGAAGCAGGATATGGGGTTACATGAACACTTGGTTTGACATCAGCATAAGCTCTTCTGTGGTTTGAATCCTTCCCCCAGGTCTGATATCTCTGCTAAGCGAGAGCTCAGCCAAGGCGCCCTGGACACACCAATGGAGGAGTATCCCTGTCCAGAGGCAGGAACTGTCCCCTCACACTGGGCACACCTCACTGGGGCACACCATGGGTGTGTAGTGGTGGTGAAGGAGTGACAATGTACAGTGGAGAGCTGTGGCAGGGAACAGACAGAGCTGCACACCCCTGGTCAGAACAGATGGTTTATCTAGGCTGCAGATGAGTTCAGTGCAGTTTGGGTTCAGAAGGGCTCGTTATGTCTCCCTTGGCACCAGGGCAGCACAGAGATGTTACTGTGCCCCATTCCCTGTGTGTATGCAATGCCAATGATCCCACCAGCTCCCAGCACTCAGCCCACCTGCACCCCACCCTGCACATTCTCAGACCCAGGACACTTCAAAGCACCATCGTGACAGCCCCCCAAACATGGGCACAGCTTGGGTGCAGGGCAGGAAAGAACAGCACAGGGATGTGTCACCCAAGTTCACCCTCAGCAGAAGTAGCAGATGCTGAAGGATTTCTGTGATCAGCAGCACCACCAGCACTTCCCATCATCCCAAAGGAGTGGTTCCCATACCCTGTGCACCAGACTGTGCCAACAGCTGGCTGGGAAGGAGGCTGGTGGAAACTGCCTACCCTGGCCCAGGGCATCAGCCCCAAGGACAAAGTAAAGGCCCTGGGAAATGTGGGCAGAAAGGTCTCAAGTTCAGCAGCTTCCCCAGACAGGGTGAGAACCTCCCATGGCAGAAGTAGCAGGAGGAGCATTGCAGGAACTCCATGAGAGGAGCGTGGCAGGAACTCTGAGAGACCAGAGAGCCTCCTGGCCTCCCCTCACCACGCTCTGGGGCAGCTGCCCCTCTCCAGTGTGAACACACAGTGATGATCCCACACCAGCCTCTCACCATTTCTCCAGGGGAAAACAAAGAGGAAAACAGGTTCACAAAACAGGACAGAAAGAGAGAAGAACTCATCAAGGACCAAGAGCCATCCCTGGTTGAGATTTCGTTTGCTTTAGGGAGCAGTAGCTTCCCCCACATCCTGCAATTCATCAGCCTCAACTTTCTCAGGGTGAGGAAACTCCTCAGGGTTTCATGCTACCAGTTAAACCCTTTGACTTTCTTCTGTTCTGGACTCCAACCAGCACAAAATCCCCAGAGAAGCTTACCTGGGACCTGCACAGAAACACCAACATCCACTGAAGGGACTCCCCAAGGGTGGCAAAAGCAAGACACGTCAGGAGGGGTTTTGTTTCCAGCCCAGCAAAGCACAGGACTGCTGACACACTGAGGCAAGGACAGCTGCCAATTCTGCACCCCCCACACCAGCTCTTACCTGTGCAACCCACACAGCTCTTACCTGTGCCTCCTGCCAGCTGTGAGCTGCTCCTCTCCTTGGCCAGCCCGTTGGCCTTGGGGCTGGCACTGGGCGCTGCCGCCGCCGTGGCCCTGGGGAGCCGCTTGCCTGGCACCTTCACTGTAGTTCTCAGCAGATCAATCTCCTTCCCATGGACATTTTGCATATAATCCTGGGGCAGAGAGGCAGAAGGGTTGAGGATGGGCCCTGCCTCGGTCCCACACGCTCAGCTACCCTCTCACCCACAGAACCAACACTTAACCCAGCTCCATCTGCTCTCCCATATCCATAATTAGTGCTAAACCCAGATTCAAGTTGCCCTGTTCTCAGCATGAGCACTGAC
The DNA here is from genome assembly GCA_013396655.1 of Campylorhamphus procurvoides. Taxonomy (NCBI): domain Eukaryota; kingdom Metazoa; phylum Chordata; class Aves; order Passeriformes; family Dendrocolaptidae; genus Campylorhamphus; species Campylorhamphus procurvoides. Next base: position 471 of record WBMV01003026.1, on the reverse strand, counting down.
CACAGATTCATTCACCCCCATGGGAACTGTTCACAGGCAGGTGCCAGTCAGTGACTAAAGGTGATCTGGGAGCTCAGCATGTGCTAATATCTCCTGGACTACATCAAAGACTCATGGTGGGCCAGAGGTGAAAGACCCCAATACTCTCTCAGTGCCCACAGTCATTTCCTGACAACACAAATTCAAAGCCCTGACTCCAACGTGCCCAGGACTAGCTGGTGCTGTGGAACTGGCTCTGGAGAAAAATCAGGTCTCACTGTCAATGTCCAGGACAGCTCTGATGTGAGTGACACCAGGACACTGCCATGGGCAGTCGGAAGCCAGGACAATCCCATTTGGGAGAGCCTGGCTGGACATCAGAGACCAGACTGAGCCAATGGGCACACAGGCAGCCAGCAGTTCCTCCTCCCTGTCATCCCTTGTTAATCACAGCACTCAGCTGTAACAGCTAATATAATATAATATAATATA
>WBMV01003024.1:70671-83432 GCA_013396655.1 Campylorhamphus procurvoides | reverse complement strand
CGCTTCCCTTTCCATGATTAACGGGGAATACGGTCTTACCGGCACTCAGAGGGCTGCAGCTCCTTATTTTGCTTCCTCTTTAGTGCCACAGCTTTTCCTCCACATCTGCTTTTGGCTCGTCGAGTCGGAGTCGGGGTCGAGGTCACTGCTTGCGCATCGGGGCACATTGGGGGTCACCACTTGTTGGAGGCGGGCTTGTGGAGCAGTGAGACAGACTCAATATGAGTTAGCTACAAATCTCAGTTTATTAATGGCGTTTCTACAGTTATAGTGTTCTCTGAGTGTACATGCATTAACATTACTGGTGCTCACACACAAAAACAATCGCTAATTGGCCACAGTTACAAAACTACTGTCTCTGTAGTTTTCTGCTGCTCCTGAGTTCTCTCAGTCTCTGCAGGCTGTTTATCTTCACAAGCACAGAGCAGTCTGGCCAAGGTCACATTCCTTTTGCTCTGTCAAGAAATCCACAGGCCTGGTAGTTTCCCACAGTCCTCTTATAGCTTTATGTAATTTAGCTGAGTGAAATTGCTTTGTAGAGAGATTATGCCTTATGCTGACCAAATACTACCATTTTAATGTGTGTGTTCCATGGAATTCTTTTATTCTGTGATGAACACACAAAAATATTATAATACTTTTAAAAAAGTTAAATAAAAATATGGAAACTATCTTTAATTCTTCTTACTGCCCTTTCTTTTATGGGGCAGAAAATTAAATACATGTGAAATTAAATGCAAATGTTTCTTGCAAATATCAAACATCATGAATAAAGATATTCAAATTCCCTGAACTATGTTACCCTCATCTAAAGTTTAATTAATTCGTTTTTATTAGTTTATTATTTCTCCTCTGGACAAGAGTGTTTCTGCTGTGGCTAACTTATCCCTGAGAAACTGCATATTTGTGGCATGCAGAAAGGATGTCTTGGGGGAATTTGGCTGATTAAAAAACAACAAAAAAGAGCAGAAAAGAGGAAAGAAGAGTACTCTGCACCCCACGGGTAAGATGCCACAGAGAAGATGGATGAGAAAACATGTTGATGTCTAAGGTGATGCTACAAAAATTAGGTTCTCTTTAATCACAATTAAACCAGTTTGATCCTGTGCTGTCCTACTCTGGTTGCAATCAATTACAATCGTGGGAGTACTAGGATAAGTACGGTGGTGATCCTGATCACTCCCTCTTGTCCTTCCAGGCTGATTTAGTGATAGGCAGTAAAGTCAGTAGCTCTTCCTCATTGGTGAATAACAACCACAACAACAAAAATTCTATTAACATATATATATATATGGAATTGTTTTGATAGTTTCTCTGAAATCCTATTGTAACTCGAAATGCCCTCTGAAGAATGATTTTGAAATAGAATCCATCTTGTAATAGACAGCCTCTCTAACAATCTATTGCTCTTGCACTCTCACAGAGCAGTGAGGTTTTAAGGACAACTCCACTTTCTTTGAGACCTCCCTGAGTAAATGTGATTCAAAACTCAAACTAGAATTTAAAAATGCTTACTTACCCGTTTTTTTTCAGTTTACCCTTTGACTGCTAATGTTTGTGATCAGACAACACTCACCTTTTTCAGTCATTATAGAAGGTAAATGAAAGTTTCTCTCTAGCCATTAGCCCTTACATTTTCCCTTCCTGCCCAGACTTAACATATTAGAGGCAGAATTGCAAGTATCAGAACATGCTGATTGATTATCACCCAGAACAATGTCAGAAAAGAAGCATTCAATGTTTAGTTTAATGTTCAATGATAGCTTCATAGTTGAAGCGTCTCATATCACAATCTGAAAGGACCCAAGGAAGACATCCAGACGTAGTCTAAGTGTATGGCAAAATTTTACTGAGAGGTCAATATATTACGCACAAAGAAGGTAAAGAAACTGAAAGATTTTTTTTTTATGCCTCAAAGAAAAAATTGCTCTTTGGAGAATTTCACAGCAATTTGAAGAGCCTAATCAAATATCAAATTTTACCCAAATTTCCAAAGACTGAATATTTCTCAGATTCATTGGTGTGTTAAAACAAAACATTCTAAATTAAATTCATGTATTTTAAAGTGTCAATACTAAGACCTTCTATTCTTCCAAATGAACAGTTTTATTATTTCAAACAATAGTCATCCACAGGCCAGTAACCAATTTCCAGTTATTCCTTAACCATCTTTTCATGGTCACTTATGAATCTATAGACCTCTGTTTTTCACCATTTCAGAAATGTCCTTTTCTTCTTGCCACATATAACCACCCCGTCCATAACTTGTTCATCCTTTTTGCTCCTCTCTGAATCTTTTCCTGTTCTTTGACATCTTTCTAAGTTAGCAAGATCAGAGTCGCACATTTTGTTCAAGACTCAGATATAGCGTGGATTTATACACTAGTAAAATTATTTTTCAGTTTTTTCCTTTTCATTTGTAAGATATTTTTGGAGGGCAGGAGAGTTAAGTCTTATTGGGAATGAGTTCATGCTCCAGTAAAACTCCTGTAATTGAAAACAAACAAACAAACAGACAAAACAAACCACCTGAATATAATTATTCATTCAGTTTCTGTTATTTTTAATGTGCAATTCTTTTCCTTTAATTAATTACTTCACATTCGTCTACAAAGAATTTCAACTGTCACTTTATCATTCAGTCATTCCAAAATGAGAACTTAGTTCCTGACTGTAAGAAAAATAATTAGGAAAACATTTCTGCTAAAATATTTAGTCTCATAGTGAACCTGAAGTTTAAAGGGCTTACATAGGAAGTAGTGTAATTATTTGTACCTCCTGGAATATTTGGATGAAATGTAACTTGTTATAATCCAGATAAACAGAGAAATATACCACACTGCCATGCTGTAGAATATATGGTTAGAGAAGAATTCCTCTGCTTTCTCTACTGACTGTGAAAGAACCTGAATTCAGAAACAGAGTGGTCTCCATCTCAAAGTAACTGCCTTTTTCTTTTTCAGGTCTTATCTGGGAAAAAAAACCCATGAGCAAATAAGGGCTCCAAGTGGGATAAAACCACACAGCAACACCACTGCCACCATAAACAACAAAATCCAGAGAAATCCAGGAAGAAATACTGTATCAGCTGTGAATAGCTCAGCTGTGACAGGCCCCAGTGAGGATGGCTTTGCACAGCATCTGTAGGCATTTAAGGAAGCCTCTGCTATGCCAGCTGGAGCTTCATACACCAGCAGCAGCAGGAGTGGGCCCTGGAGAATACCATGTGTCACTGTGCAGTAACAATAAGGTTGACATTGCTGAATAATGTCAGTGATCCTCTTGCTGGGAAACATAATGAGAAAGCATCGTCTGTGATAGCATGCAGAGAAGTGCAGGAAGGTCTCATAGAAAATAATAGTGCTTGGTTCAAGTGAGAAAGTCCTTTTGCTGCTTCCAGGACACCTTAATTGAGTGTTTACTTTAAAAAAAAATCTCTTCAGGTCTAAATTATTAGGGCAAACAATGGATCAAATAAGGAATGGAAAGGTACTCCCATGTTTCATGTATTAGCATATATATAAAGAAAAGTGATAAAACTCCATTCTGCACATGTGCAAGTGTTGAAAACCAGTGGGCTACTACTACTGTTGGCTGCAGACAAACTCAGCCTGAATTGCAACTAAGATAACAAAGACTATGTCATAACCAAAATGCATTGGTAACGTGTAGCTGCAGATTTACACCATCATGATCCTCATGTAAATAAGAAGCATATACTAATATAAATGCAAATATTGTAAATACTGTAAACTTCAAATGCAGCAGACTTGGAAGGAAGAGTAATTTTCTTACTGGCTCCAGGAAAACGTCCATGTTACTTAATATTGATATTAGGCCTTTAAATCAGTCTCAGCTCTGCAGCACATCATTTCAATATTGTTGAGCTCGCTGACCTGCAGTGCTTCAGAAGCTTGAATGGTGAGAATGTAAAATTGTAATTTTTATAGATAATCATCAAGAAATGACTTATCAGAAACTGTCATTAATTGCTGGCATACCGACATTGACAGCAATAGGTAGGTAATATTAACTCAAAATAAGAAAGTCCAAACTCAAAAGAAATCCCTTGATGAAAACTACTATGGCACAAATAACACTTACAACTTAACTTTCTAACTAGAACTTGCATAACTGCAAAGGCAGTGAAAGGACATTCAGTTACTGCAGAGACCATTTTTAAAGGTCCATATGAGTTTGTTTCATACCATTTCCAACTACAACTTTCTTTTTTTTCTTTATTAAAACAGAGAAGTGTAATTTGGCTACTGGAGGGAAGCAACATAGATTTATACATCTATCCTATCCTATTCACAAATTATGCTGTCAAAGGATTTCTGATTAACACAGTGACTTGATAAAAATTCACACACATAATAGATAAAAATGTGTTAGACCCTGCCCCAATCAGATATAGCCTCAAGCAAGGTTCTAAGTATCAGGAGCAGAATAAACTGGGCTACTGTTGCAGCAAAGGGGAAATAAATTTAAGAATTGAGAAATATCTTTTCTTTAGTCTTCAGATGGAAGATTTTGGACAGAAGCTCAATGCAGCCCAACCACGTTCTCTTCATTGCAAAATCAGAACCCAAAGCTGCACCGCAGAGCACCCAGGCAGAGCAGTGCATGGACATCTTCACTCTGACTTTTCTATTTGCTGTGCAGAGTGGGTGGAGTAAACCCAGCACATCATTGACTTTGATTCCTTTTACATGTAATCTTACTGTGCACGATCAATGGTCTAACACACAGTGTTCAGTACTTCCATGTTACAGTTAAACAGTGCTGTAGGTGGAGTTCTGGTGGATACCACGACAATGTGCACAGAGACAGCTATTGCAAGGGAGGTTTGAGGAGCAACAAATTTTAAGTATAACATGATTAGGTACCTAGGAAAGTCTTGCAGTTTTAGTAACAAGAAAAGATACAAGTACTCATAAAAAACCCTCACTTTATACTTCAAATTTTTATATTAATTATTCAGTAATTTTTTTATTGAGTGTCATGGAAAATGCAAAACAAGACTCTGTATACAGCAAAAAAATTTTTCAGGAGGCCTCAGTAAACCAAGAAAAATAAAAAAGAAATTAGCAAAACAGGTATTAAAGGGATGACTGTTGGATTTATAGCTGCCATAAAATGGCTTTCATTTCTAGCCTGGGGTGCATTAAAGGGAGCATTGTCACCAACCACATGACCAAGTGAAGGCACTCATACTGTGGAGTATAAACTATAATTGCTTTCAATACTCAGGTTTTCACCAATCATTTGAATTTGGGCTCCGGATTTCCACAGAGACATTGGTAACACAAATAGAGCTCACATTCTTCAGAGGATACAAATTCAACTACTTCCTCTGGATGGAATAGAAGACATTCTGGTCTGACATTCAGATCAGACACAAGTGCACAAATCAAAGCAACTAATTAAATCAAATGTACACATATGAAATTGACAATCTCCTACACAAGTGAGTCTAACCAAAATTTGAAGCCCACAAGAAAACTTTAGGCTAAAAGATTGTATGCTGTTTGATATCTTTGTGCAGTAGTTACTTGGATGCTTTAATAATGAGGTAATCTTAAAATAAATACCCAAAACTGGATTAGATGCTCAGAAGGTCTAGATTATATCGGTATATTTACATATTTGGTGACTTCCATGCAGAGTAGAATGTCATATTTACCAAACATACAGTTTGGCATTGCTTTATTTTTTTAAAAACTTATCTTCTAGGGTTTGGGTTTGCAACACAAAGTTGTTCAGTGGAGTAAAGAGCCCAAAATTTGTTAACTAACAGCATGAGCACAGTTCACAGAATATTTGTAAAGCTTTTATCTGATAATGTAAACTGGAAGCGAGGAGGTAGAACATTTTGTTCCATGATTCATAAAGAAAGCCTGCATTGCAGATGACTGAAAAGTGAAAACTAGAACAAATGCACCTGTGTAAATTTCCAGCTACCCCAGTTCTGATAGCAATACTAGTGCATTTTGGACTAGCTCAACCACCTCCATACCACACAGCACTGTGCACTGGAACATACCAGACACTCATACAAATTATCTATCTAAAATAAGTATAATATGACCCTTTTCACTCACAGCAAAGACTGCTGCTTCTTAACCATTGTGGTTCAGAATAAGACAGTCTGAAGTGCTGAAAACCAATCCATGCATTAAAAAAAAGATTCTTTGAGTAAACAGTTACATGTCTTATTTCTAATTTGGTTTGTTTGTGTGGAAATTTCCCATTAGTATTTTCCAGCCTAAGTATATGATTTTGTCTCTCTCTCTTTTTTTTTTTTTAATTAAGTTTTGCAGCTTTTGATCAGATTTGTACAAACATCACCTCCAAAAGGTCTTTGGAAGAAATATTCTCTCCATTAGATCTGAAAGAAATCTGTCCCTTATAAGCAAGTGAAAGGAAGGGGAAAAACAAAAATTAAGGACAAATAATGAGTAAATACTATCAAATGTAATAGAAGCTGTACACTGAATTACGGTACTGAGTATGTTTCAGTGTCATGGCCAAGGTTCCTTTATTGGTCTGTTACTTTTTTATTGGTAAGCAGACTCCAGCTGTGACTTTTCAAAGCCATCTAAATGTGAATAAATTTGGACATGTACTTTTAATTTTAAATAAACTGGGTATCCAGATCACTTAAACTTCTTTGAAAACCATAGCTTAACTAAACTGACATCTTTTCTTGAGGCCAGTGTCAACATACTATACCTTAGATGAAGCTCAGAAAGAGTTTGTGAACAGCTAAGTCAGAAAGAACCACTCCGTCTCCAGGAGCAGCTGGTGCATAGGAGGGAAGCACATGCTTAACCCTCCCCCACCCACCACACAAATTTTCATGAAAGGAGACTCCATTCATCCTCAGAAAAAGGCAAGCTGATTACTGGCAAAGCCAAGCTGGGAATCATGTACACATACAATTGCAGAAGGCAATATTTACAGTGAATCTGTGATCCTGGCCCAAATACATTGGGTCAGCTTAGGTAATACAGAATGTACTCATCAGAGAGCCCTCCTTTGGTCATCAGATCAGCTTTAGTTTCCTGTTTGTTGCTCTTCCCCTGCACCATTTTTTCTTGCACTCTCTATGTTTTGTTCATACAAAGGAGGTTTACTTTTTTCAACCATTTCATTTTACTGATAATGTATGCTGTACACTCCACAGACACCCACAAAAACACAACTAAGGGAATGGCAAACAAAGAGAAAAGGAGATAAGACAGAAAAACAGGAGAGGATTCAGGAAAGTATCCTTCCTCAAAGCCATTTTAATCACTGCAGCCAGCGAGCTGTTGAGAAATGACAGTACAGTCACAAAGGGTGCTCAATAGTTTCTCAACTGCATAATGAAAGAGCAGATGGCTAAAAGGGCTCAGCAAACAGTGGGAGAGAAGAAAATAGAGATGTCCATAAAAGAAATGTTAATTCTCATTCCTTGCACAGATATGAGAAGCCACCTTATCATTTTCAAGGTATTGATAGCACCCAACTACTTTTTAAAACATTTAAAAATTTGCAGTGCAGGAAAATAAGTAAATATTTACCAGAACAGAGAACTTAAGTTACCCTAAAGATGGTAAGAAAGAGAAGGAGGAGGAATATACAATAGTAGAGAAAAAAAAGAAAAACCAGCAAAATAAGTGCAAAGCAGGACAACGTGATGGAGAGGAGCCTCAGGGCTCACAGAGCAATGGACAAGGCTGTGCTGCCAGCCTGGCAGAGGACTGCTGATGGGAAGCAGCAGGATCTGTGCCCAAGTGTCAGGCTAGGTTAGGGTATTAATCCCACACACTGCCACAGCGATGACAGACAATGTGAACATATCCATATCTAGTTGCATCTCTGTTTTAAGAGCTCCAGAACAGCAAACTGATTTGGCTTATATATAAAATCTATAACTCAAAACTTGTCTGAATAGGATGATAAAATCAGCATCTTCAGCCGTGAAAATACTCTGCTTTCCACCAGCCTTGCCTATTGCCTCCTTTTACCTCCACTTCCTTTTCTGTGCCCTCATTGCACTTTCCTTTTCACCACTTGAACTTTTTGTTGAAGATGCACGCTTATGAAGATACATGCAAGATGGATTTTAGTTTCTCTGCATATGTAGCACATTTCACCTGACAATGGCAAGATATCATTAGTCTAAAATTTACACTCAAAGATATTGGATAAATAGCAAAAATATTTTCTACATCAAGTTTCCAAAAGAGGGTATTTCCTAGCAAGCCTACATGTATGACTACTTTACTTAAGGACAAATTTCTTACTCCAAGATCTGAGTAGAGTTATAGAACTGCTCAAACCTCAGAATTTCTATTTCAGAGAAAATTACACATTTTTGAGACTATTTTTTTCCGGGATAAAAGTTATTCCACAAAATTTGAGAAAAACTAACCCTTCACCAAAATCAAAACACTGAGGTTTTATTCCAGACTCCTTCCTAGTGTTCCCTATAATAGCAAAAGGGAAAAAGAAAAAAAGGAAAAGGAAAGGGGAAAGGGGAAAGGGGATATATCCTCAATGTTTTATTCAATCTATGAATAAAATATAATGGGCCCTTTTGTCTCTACTCCCAGCAAAGTCAGCTGGTCTTTGACCATGTTGAGCCTCCATGTCTGCCTTGCAGTGAACATGACCTCAGTAACGAGTTCTCCTGATGTCACTCAGGAGGAACAGAGGCTTTTCCTACAGAGAATTAGTCAGTAATTAGAACACTACATAAGACAGTTGCTGAAGGTAGATCCAGATGAACAAGAAACTGTTGTGGTTGCACAATAATTTCTCCCATTAGGGTTGAATTCATTCATCCAGTACCTCCATCTTGCTGTCCTTTAAAACACAATAGTGCACCTTTCTCCAGAGGTGCTGGAAGATTTGGAAAGAAGTTTGGAAATGTTTGGAATATATACACAATGAAGCATTCTTGAGATGAAGATAAATTATTTCTAGGTGCAGAAATTTTGCTGCCCCTTAGCACAGATAACATGTTGGTGCTGCAGGCAAGGAGGAAGGGACTGCTTTATGTCATAGAGAGCTGTCATGTTCTCTGAGCAGTGGGGACTGCCAGATCTTTTCTTGGACAAGGGAGCAGACTTGGATGATTTGAGTATATGCTACAATAGTCATTTGTGTGAGCATCCATGTTGTTTCTTTAAAGTTCTTTAAACTATAAAAACAACCCTTGTGTAACATTGACCTAAATGAATTTGAACTGCAGCAGGATAGATGAGTGACTCTTTATCACGCTGTTGGCTGCCTTTTTGTATTAGGAAGCAGATTCCTAAAGTGCAGGTGTCTGCCACAGCAGGTAGGACTGGGAGCAATGACACTTTTATAAGGCATTTAAAATCTGCAATTTTACATTGCCCAGGAGAACTGGCAGGCAATATTCACCCCAAACCTTCAGGCAGGTTTTCAATAATTTCTCCCTCTTCTTTCTCAAACTACTATGAATCATATACTGGGCATACATATATCTACTTTTCCCTCTTCAAGTTTTAATCTATTCTTAGAGTCTCCTTCATAAGCTGTTTTATATTTTTGAGATGTCCTTTACAATTCTGTAATCATCTTTCATAGGAATTTACATCATAATTCTTTCACTTCACACAGCAATAACACCCTTTCCTCTCCATTAAGCCAGGCTGTTTAAGGTTCTGTTTTGAAGCACAGCAGGGCTTGTGTGTCATGCTGGAACAATAAAAACATTTTAGAAATAACTATATACAATTGTATTCAGTATTTTCTATGTTCAGAGAACTGAGAACTAACAGAAGTTTAGGTAGCAACCATATTATGGTGATTATAATAGGATTTAATTTATTTATCTCACTGGTAAGTAGTACTTTAAAATAAAAAGCCTTGGCTTTGGAGTATTCTAATAATCTCCTTTTTCAGTGACTGTATTTTGTCAATGTTTATATGCAGTCAGACACTTAAAATCAGGTGCCTCATGCAAGATTTTCCTGGAGACTTTATAGGACAGAAAATGGGATAACATAAAATGTAAATGGTCTTGGCAGGACATATGGGATTTTGCCTCCTGAGCCTTATCAGCTATGTCCTTGGGCTTCTTGCTGAAGAAGACCAGCAATACTTACCCAGATAACATGCAGAAGAGGAGAAATATCATAGGTGTTTTCAGGATGGTGTGGGGGGGAAAGTCTTTCTGTACTCTTGGTGGTGAAACAAAACTAATTAAAGAGCAATTCCTTTTATGTCAAGCACTCTTCTTTGTTGTCAGTAACTATGCTTGCTGCTGCTGGTGCTATCAGGGGCTTCCTAATGATGTTCCTCTTTAGTTGCAGGCCTCCAACCCATGCCTGTTCTTTCTCCTGACCTCTGCCTGTAGTACTCTACAACCTGCATGAGCAAGACTGACTTAACTCAGTGCAAAAAGACTGTCATCTGAGATTAAAGACAGCCTGAAAGAAAACACACCAGCTTTGACAAAGTACCATACATTCATAACAAAAACATGACAGGGAAAACCACATAGTAACAATCCTGAGCTTTTCCACTCTGTCAACCAAATTCTGCAAAGTGACTCTATGGCTGAAATACCTCAGATCATCTCTGCAGAGGCTCTGTATTGGTCAGTCCTGTTTCACTCCTGAAATGACTGATTGACTTCACTGCTTCAGACAGGGTTGTCTGATCTGACTGAAGGACACCAAAAGGAAGAAAAACAGCAAGAGTCGATGCCTCCCTTCCTTGTGTAAGTGCGGTTTAAGACCACTCACACACCTACCTTACTTCAATATCAGGGATTTGCATTAAATTAGTACCTTATGAGTGGTCTGAACCACTGAGGCATACATCATATATTTTTAGCACCAGCACAACAGTCCTTGAATATTCCACGTAGCCTTAGTGTCTGCACCACTGTTATGGAAGTTTCATTCAAAAAAAGTCGATGAGAATCCTCTCTCTAGTCTTTGTTTAGAAACACGAGCTGGGAGATTTAGAACCAAGCTGTACTTCTAACATAGGCTGCAACTTTAAGAAGCTTCTCAGTGACAGATGGTAGAGGAATATAGAACCATCACACTCACTATATCCCTAATCTGATCTGAAATTTAAATAACTTGAATCATTAAAGGATAATGTATATGCACTTATACAATGTAAAAAAAAAAAAACAGAGCAACCTAAATCAACAAGCCCAATTTCAACGCTTAATGTTAATCTGTGGTAGGTCATTAAAGAGTATCAGCTTTGGCAGAGGGGAAAATTTCTCAGATAATAACAAGAGCAACAGGAGGTTGTCACAGGCCCTAACAATCTCTTCTAAAACACTGAGACTCTATAGCTGCAGCCAGAAATCATGTCTCCTAAATCAAGTAAGAAGGACACAGATGAGTGTTATTTTCAAAAAAAAAAGCAGGAATACACACCTGCAAATTCTCTTCTTGACTAATACATTTAGTTAATTTGGTATCCATGCATTTAAGGCCTGAATCTGATAACTGCCATTTAAAATCTTTCTAACACACTATTTAATTCCCACTTTTCTTTCCTCCACTTCTCCTCCTACACAGCATTAGTAGATTATTCTAATTTAATAAGGCCTCAAGAGTGTTGTTATTTATATACATATTACTGTACCATGGGAGTCAGTAACATTTGAAATAGATTGCATCTGGATGGCTAACAAAATTTAGACATTAAAACACAATTTGAGTCAATGTGCAATAATATAATGCCAAGCACTCTGCTAAGAACAGTTATGGCAGTGTAAGAGTATTGTCTCTGGGAACCTGAGCTCCAGGCACTGATTTTTTTTCACTTTAACAGTGCAGCAAACCCTTTGTGGTGCAACTGACCTAGCCATTGCTATCCTCTGCAAGGGAACAGAACCATGTGAAGGAGAAGGGACCTCATGGAGGAGAAGAAACAGAGTATTACTGTGTTGCAGAAATGTCCCAATGCAGACAAATGAAACTGCACCAGTTTAAGTGGATCTGGCCAGAACCTTTACAAAGCCAAGTAGGTGGAGAGATGAAAGGAGATGAAAAACAGTGCCTTGCTCTTGTCATATTTACTGCAATAAATATATCTGAAGGAGACAATCAGGGCAGAGACATTTTCTCAAAGATGTTTTTTTCAAACCTGCTTAATAAAATTCTGATCACATTAAAATAAGAAACAGTCAGTATTGGAAAAATCCTTCTCAGCAGAAAAGGGGTTACTAGACCTGTCTACAACTGGAAAAGAAAAAGATGGGGATTTTTCAATTGTTCATATTTTTAAAAAAATTTGTCAACTACTTGATTGACTACTTTTCCTTGGATACTGTACCTGATGTTAAATTCAATTTTCTATAGCTGCCTCTAAGTCATGTATCCCCCTGTAGTAATCACCCTGGTATTTTTTCTTCCTTCCTTCCACAGATTTTTTTTTATTAACTCTGATTCAAGAATCTAATCCAATTGAGTGTTTAATTCTTTACCACTTTTAGTCTGAGGCATTTCGTTTCATGTTATTGCAGCTTCAGAGGAAAGTGGCTGTTACAGAAAAGTCTTTTATGTTGTAGGATGACAGTTGTAGAAAGGAACAAAGCAGGATAGAGTTTGGAAAACATACTGGGAGTTCTGTAAGACTGTGTAGGGAATAAGGGGAGCAGCTTCATATCAGATGAAGCTCTTAAAATAAAGGCCATTTCAATTTTGTCTGGATTTGGAGTCACCTGAAAAATAATCATGCATCACTGCTGAGAGAAAACAGAATTAATG
>WBMV01003024.1:36120-70640 GCA_013396655.1 Campylorhamphus procurvoides | reverse complement strand
GGAAGGAGGCATATTTTGCTTTTCATTTACAGTGGTTGGTGTCAAGCAAAGTTCCTGTAACAGCAACTGCTTAGAGGGAGAGGAAGCAGGATAAGCCCTGCAGTGTTTCAATTGACTGTCAGGATGCACTTCATTCCTCAAGTCTGTCAGCTGGGACCCCTGAAGAAACAACTTCCCAACACGGCAGAAAAGCTTCATTCTGCTTACAAAATTAAATATTTTTTCCCCTTTTAATAAAGAAGAAATCCTAAGCCTAAGATACAGTTTTACATAAGTTATCAGATATAACACTCTTGCCACTCAGTTCTGGCTAGCTCATTTAGAAGAGGTGGTATCAATAGGAGCTAAGTGGAGTCTAGACAGTAACTTTCCTTTCTAATCCTCCCCTGAATTAGCCACCAGAAAGAAGCAAGTCAGAGGAGGGATATTTGTGACAGATGGTGGAGAGATAAAGGTATAAGCTGCAAGTGCCAGGTGAGCCAGGTAAGCCAGGTAAGCCTTGGGTCCCTCAGCAATTCCTCCAGGTCAGTGCAGTGTCCTGCACTCACACCACAGACTGGAGAGGAAATCACAGGGTGCTGGAGAGATCTGTGGGTGGATGCACCTGCTTCTCACAACTGCACCAAGCAGGATGAGACTGCTGATTTGATTTGGTAAATCAAATTTTAGGCAACCCCTGCATTTAAGTGCAGTCTTGAACACTTAATCCTGAATGAGGAAAAGAAAAAAAAAAGAAAAAAGAAACAAAAGTGTGCCCTTATTCTGGAATGTTTTTCATGGGAAAATACTGGATATTACTATTCTTTCACTATGCACAGCATTTCAAGTAATTGCAAGAACAAATAATGTGTTTCAGGTGTTCTTCCAAAATGTATGTGTCCTTCTGAGATTTGTTGATAGTTTTTTGTTGCAGTTTTCAGTGTATGTCTGCCTCTGAACACCTAGCTTTCAGCCTGCTGTGTGCATATGCAAGTGAGGAAAAATGAGTTCCCAACTTAAAAGGCTTTTGAAATGATGCACAGCAAACATATGGCTATTTTGTACCCAGACTCACCCTTTTTCTTTCTTCCAAGTGTTAAAGCAGAGTTATCCTGCTAAGTTCTAAAAAGGGCTGAAAAAAGGAAAATTGAGCATTCCTTATGTTCTTTTGTAATTTCCCTTCTCTATTTAGTATCTAAATTCTGGAACTGGCAAGAATGTCATTACATAAAATGATCAGTACCCTTGCTCCAAGCTTTAGAAGACTATTTTTTTCATAGTAGTATATATAAATGGACAATTATCTTTATGAATAGTCTATACAAAGGAGAGTTGAAATCCTTTAAAAACATCTTTCCAGAAAAATTTTGAATGCTGCTGAATTCCATAGTATAAAATTCTTTATCTCTTTCACTAAGTTTCTTCCAGGAGGAAGAACTGTCACCAACAGTAATGTTATAAATCATTATGATTTTCAGAAGTCCTGACTTTGCCAAAGAAAAACCTGTTTATTTTTCTAAATAAGAGAAAATCAGGGGAGACAAGGAAGATAAGTATCTTGAATACTACTAAGGGGCATGTAGATGCAACTATGAATGAGTACAAAGACAGATAAAGAAGTGGTTCCCTTGGATTTCTTGCAGGTGAAGTGTGGGTGTTCTTTTGTTTTCCAAACTATTTTCTGTTGGCTGAGGGCAGACTTTATTTTTTTCATGTGGATTAAGCTGTCTGAAAGTGCAAGGTAGCACAGAAAATGGTCACTATATCCATTCAAAAGGAAAGATGTAAGACAACTCACTTGCTTTAAATGAATCCATGCCAAATAAACTTGAAGGAAAGAGCTTCAGCTATTCTTAATCATGCAGGCTGAGACTAACTACTCAATAGAGGACAAGGCATACTGCTTTTCTGGAACTAAAATAAAATTAAATTTTAAATATGCTTTTTTTTTATTCATAGATTTCAGGCTTGAATGCTCTTATAAGAGCATACTACTGAATCAAAAGCCATTTAGCTTTGTTTCCCTCTAGACAGGCATTAAACAATGGAAGTAGAACACATAGATAAGAGGGAAAAAAAACAAACAAGAAAACCCTGAAACCTATGAATAGCAATACTTTCCTATTGATTCTTCCATTCCTTCAGAATCTAAGATTAACACAAGTTTATTGAAGTGCAACCACTGGAATGATACCAAGAAACTAGAAGTCACACTTAAGTTCTGAAGGAATATTAGAGAACTATTAGAGAATTCTAGAAACCTCTATACAGAAGTGCAGGCAATATGTCTTACCCTTGTTGGATGTTCACATTCAATATTGAGACTGTTCAGCTTGAATGCATAAGGACCAGTAACAATGTAAGGATGTCTGAGTTCGGTTTCACTTAACTGTTCTGTTTTCAGGCAACTGCTTAGCATCCTTGTATACAGAGAGTTCAAGTTCAGCTGGTCAATTCACTAGAAGAAATTCTAGACTTTAGCAATTTCAAACCTCTGAATTTCAAAGTTCATTCCTGACCAATTAATGTCTATTTGTTCTCTCGACATATTTAGAAGTCTACTCCTTCCCCATTTTTCACAGCAAAATATTTTTTTAAAAATTTTGCTAAACTGTCAGACTTCTAGTGCTCAAAAGTTTTGTTCTGTATAGCTGTAGTCAATGCAGATTTCAAAATATTTATAAACACAAGACACTGAGTTGATGATTTTTAGGAAGTTGTCAGTGACCAACAAGTATTAGATACAGTAAGCAAAAATTATTAAAATTACTACAAGATTACAATATTGCCAATATATTAGGAATGAAGAGGTCTGATGATGGCTTACTTCAGGCATGTAACACTTCTTAGCATAGATATAGTGATAAAAATCAGGTAATTTTTGACATACAAACAGTTAAAGACATGATTTACAAATGTCACTAGCTGAGTGAAAGTGATGGGTAGTGTTTTTAAGACACCCTAGGTGTGCACAATAGAAGACTCTTTATGTCTGCTGGCTTTTTTGGCATTTTGTGATGCCAGACAATCTCTAATTAGATTTTCTTTAAAGCAGCGTTCTCTTTAATTTGCATGATTTACAAGATGGGCTATTTTACTTCAAGAAAAATTACTTTTTCTTCTGCAGTTGCAATTCTTCCAACAAATAAATTTCATAGAAACAACACCTCTTTTGAAAAGTAAATTTGACTAACCTACCCACCACCAAGGCCTATCTTTCTTAAATTAAACATATATGTTCAGATTTTTCATAATGTGATATGTAGAGAGATGGATTCAATGAGTGGACTGTTAGATGGATAAGAAAATGTTTGGATGGTCATATCCAGAGGGTAGTGGTCAATGGCTCAGAGTCTCGACGAACATCAGTGGCAGGTGGTGTCTTTCAGGGGCCAATATTGGTACCAGTGTTATTTATTATCTTCATCAACAATATCTACAATGAAATTGAGTGCACTCTCCGAAAGTTTGCAGATTACACAAGCTGAGTGGTGCAGCTGACATGCCTGAAGGACAAGATGCCATCCAGAGGGATCTGGACAAGCTCAAGAAGTTGGTCCATGGGAATTTCATGAGGTTTAATGAGACCAAGTGCAAGTCGCTGCACCTGGGTCAGGAAAAACCCCGGTATCAACACAGGCTGGGGGATGAACAGATCAAGAGCAGATCTACCAAGAAGTACTTGGGCATGCTGCTGGGTGAGAGGCTGGACATGAACTGGCAATGTGCACTTCCAGCCCAGAAAGTCAAACATATCCTGGGCTACGTCCAGTGTGGGCAGCAGGTCGAGGAAGTTGATTCTGCTCCTGTACTCTGCTCTGTTAAGACCCCACCAGGAGTGCAGTGTCTGGGGTCCCCAGCACAGAAAGGACATTGACCTATTGGAACAAGTCCAGAGGAGGTCATCACATTGATTGATGGAACACTTCTCCTAAGAGGACAGACTAAAGAATTTGGATTGTTCAGCTGGAGAAGAGAAGACTTCATTGTGACCTAATTGCAGCCTTCCAGTATCTGGAAGATGGAGACAGATGAAGAGAGACTATTTACAAGACCACCAAGCCTGTTTGAGCTCAAGAAGTGTTTGGATAATGATCTCAGGCACATGATGTGATTCTTGGGTTTGCCTGGTTCAGGGCCAGGGGCTGGACTTCAATGATCCTGATGGGTCACCTCGAACTCAGGATATTCTATGATCCTATGAACTGTTTATCAGTTACTATGTACAATTTGAAGGGTCTATGTTTTTATCTTTCTCAATAAAAATGCATGTTTATGAAAGCAGACACAAAAGAAACCTTGAAAGGGGAAAATGTACCAGTTGCCTCTTCAGCTGAAGAGTTGCCTTACATAGGAGGGATTTGCTCTGGTGTCACTGAGGACACGCTAGGGAGGTAACAGGATTTCAGGAGTGCAAGTGAGGACAGATTTTGGCTCCAAGAATCTTTCTTACTGGTCATGTAATGTGTGATGGAAAGATCCCAGTCTGACTCTGACAGACTGCATCAGCTTGTCAAAGCTGGCAGCTAAGGAAATAAAAACCTTGTTTATTGTAACCTGGGAGCATTTGATAAGGATTGATTGAGACACAATACACACAGACTCTCAGAGCATAATATTTAGAAGCTCTTTCTGTTTAAATAGAACCTGCTTCAAAGCAGCATTTGGGGTTTATAACCTCCCCTATCTCCCATTCATCCAGAATAAACATTTTAATTTGCATGCCCAGATTTTAATTGGTACAGCATGTGGAATTAATAGAAACCATTATCAGCTAAATCAGCATGACCCTTCTGTGAATTAAAGTATGTTGCAGATTTAGAATACTAAATGAGAGAATGGAGCTCTCTAACCACTAAATTCAGCAATTTTCTGTTAACCAGGAGCACACTCAGTATACTACCACAGAGCTTCCAGCTTTGATGCAAATTCAAAAGATTAAGAAAGGAACAAAGGTGATGGAGGTGTATTCCTAATGCTTTCTCAGTCTCTCATCGCACTTAAAGCAGTGCTCAGAAGAAGGAAAAAACCTAACTCTTTAAGGCCCCCAAGTATTTGAATAGAATTATTAAAGAGTGGCTATAGATAGAATTGGTGATAAACAGAAAATATATATAATCAACGAAAAAAATGATAGGCAACAGAAATGATGAGATTATTTCTGATTAATAAAATATGCCAAAAATTACAATGATTCCTTTCGCCCCAAAAGTACATTAGAAATAGCATTACTGAGATTCTAGTATGGTTTGGAATGACTGGAAAACAACACAGTTTAAGACCTCATTTGGGAAATTTCCTGCTAGCCTGTCTTATATAACTAATAAGAGGATTATATACTTCAAAGCTGGGTTTTATCATCCTATTGTGCTGACCAGGGCCATCAGTTCACTGGTTTGGCTGATAAACTGGAATTAGATGTCAGAAATGGACCTTCTCATAATAGTAAGTAGTTATATATCCTGAATTATTTATTATTCAAATAAAAAACAACAGCAATTTCAAAAATACACTAGTGAAATTCAATAGCTAACTGAAATTTAGATGCAACTAAACAGTGGAAACAATTTTAAGTAAAATTAGAACAATGCCAAGATGCTACAAAATAGAATGATGCTATTACCTGTCATCAAAAAAAAAGTCATTATGATTTGCAGTTGCCAGTAGCTGAGCTACAATGTAAGTTCTACATGAAAATAGTGTGTTAACTAAATAGTACCCTACTCTCAGAAAATGCTCTTTCCCATTGCTTGAAAAATGCATCAGTCATACACTTCCAGCTACACATGCACAAGCACAATTATTAAACATTTTAGATAGGTGAGGATATTTATGCAGGATTGAAGAAATTTATTCTCTAAGAATAAGAAAAGTCTGACATTTAACAGAGATTACTTCTTATTCTTCAACTAGTTGGGTCTTCACATAGATAACCACATACATATCTGTCATTTGAAAAATGCTTATATATGTTTTTTCAAAATCATGGGTTTGACCACCAGCATTGAACTTAGCCTACACCAGTGCTCTGACCATTGTAGTGCTACATAAAGGTTATTCACGTTATTTCTTTTGCAGAAGTACTCAGTTTCACCTCATTGATGTAGGTGCACTCAGCTCTCTGATAACAGCTTAATTACAAGAAGCTCTTCCTGAAGCTGATACAGTCAAACATTGTAACCTGGGGCCAGTATCCCAGTGAAGTTGTAGCCAAGAAGGAGCTGTCAGGTAGTCCAAATCTCCAGCTATGGCATAAAGTAAAGTAGCAAAACTGCTCAGGCTGATATTGTTACATGACTCACTTGCATGTAATGCAGTGATAGAATTGTTATCATGTCCTGCTATTCCTGGAGCTCTCCATTCCCTTGGCTCTGTTCCACAGAAAAGGTGATGAGGTTCCTAGCCAGACAAATATTCTGGTTCAAGGCTTAAAAGGTCAGATGGGAAATATAGCCATCCCTTATTTATAATAAAAATTAATTTTAATGCAATGGAAATAGGGATCATTACCATGCTATAGTATAATGTCTCTAATGTTTGTTTTAAAAAGTAGTATACACTCATTCTCTGAAGTTTGCTTAGATAATGATTCTAACAAACTGATTAGTCAGGAGATTTCAGACTTATCAGTGTGACAGTGGCAGGTCCTGCACTTGCTTCCTACTCATACGGTTCTACATTGCCCTTGGTCAGTCAAATTTGCATGGCTAAGTGTTATCTCATTATGAGACTTTAAGGACCACTCACATGATTATATGAAATCTTCAAAATTCAACTCAGATCAAGCTTAAGCTTATGTGTGAAGGCTTCTGATGCTGGGTGATGAGGATGCATGCATTTTCTCCTTTGCCCTTAACCAGTACAAATAATTCATTGCTTCTACCTTGGAACAATAAATACCCCAACAGCAAGGCAAGAACTTGCCAAGGTCCAGCTGTAAGACTAGCAGGCTTTCAACCCAGTGAGCTTCTTAAAATGAAAATTTACCTGTTTCATAGAGGTTTTATCTCTAGTTAGATCATACAATAATCAGGCAAAAACTGATTTAAAAAAAGAATTTATTAGGAGAAAAGCAAGGTTTTGAGTGTGTAACGAGTATTGTGTACTGAAGAACTTACGAGTAATTTCAATGTGAGGTAAGTAGGCAGGAGGTCTTCATAGGAAAAGAGATGACTGAGTTCTTATGGTCTAGCTGTCAAACTGTATATGTCACTGCAAATTAACTATGAAAAGCAGTTTTTCAGTATGAAATTAGGGGATTATGAGTTTAAAACAAAAGTAGATTTTGGAATAATTTTCAAGTAGATTATTATTATTATTATCTTCTTTGACATGAGATATCACTGCTCAAAACAGTCCTGACAAATTCCAGATTAGAAAAATATGTGAATTGACTTCAGGAGGTAACGAGTACATAAATATAACAGAACATATGCAACCTCCACAAGTTTTTTTAAAATTTTGATTGTTGGAGCCTGAGAGAATCACAAAAGGAAGAATAATTTACAGCTTTTATGTTTTCTTACAGTTTTCTCTAACCATCTGCTACTGACCACTCCAAGGATGAGGATAATAAGCTAAGTAGACAAGTAGACTACTGGTCTGTTCTGCTATTGCACTCTCATTAAAAAATAAAAACAACCTATTAGTTTACCTATACTTCATGTATGCATGATTATGTTGAATAATCATAAAAAATACTTATTCATAAAATAGTGTCATTCACACATCCAGCAAAACTATAATCATCAGGAATACTTGATAATTTGTGTGTTGCCTGAAGCATAAACAACTTCTTTCTGAGTACCCACAGTCAATTTTACAAGAGCAAAGAGCAGACTTTAACTTTTGCAGACAGATGCTTAGCTCTTCATGTGCGCCCAAAACATTGTGCCTGATATTGACCACAGCTGGATTTCAGATTTCAAACATCACAGTTCTGCAGAGGCAAACCAAATCCTCCTCCAGGGCACAAAATCTAAAGCCTCTCATATACGCCAGTGGTGGTGGTAGGAAAAAGGCCACCATACTAGAGAAAATAGGTCAGTACAACAGAAGGAAGACAAGTGACTACAGTCTCTCATGTCCTCTCAATTCACAGGTCCTTGCTAGGCAGGGATAACTGCCAGCAGACCACATTTCAGATGACATGGGTGCCTGTGCTACAAGTTTCCACTTCCTGTACAACTTCTCTATAAAAAACCTCTTTATTTGTACCTTCAATTTATTGAAGGCTGTCTTAGTTCAAAGGAGAACTAAGATATCTATGTTGGCCAATAAATAATCCCTCTTCTTTAAGTTAGNCCCCCTCAGGCTGGGTGTGAAGGTGCTAACGACTCCCTGGGCAGCTACTGCAAATGGTCCATTGTTCTTGGGGAATGAATAGAGGGGGTAGAATACATAGCTTTAATCACCCGCACACAGCGATAACTGGTCCCTCCTGCTGAACTAGGACAAGGTCTTTTATTAAAACCTAGGTAGAATGAGTACCTAGGCTGTAGCACGATGACCTCCTCCATTCCCTTGCAATACTCCCAACATATCTGTGAAACACAGTCCCCAAGGACAGCATCTCTCTTACCTGAAATTTGTGTTTAGTGACTGCCAAGGGTCAAAGGTACTAAGTTTCCCTTACAAGCCTGTGTCTCTTGTTTATTATTTGTTAGTTCTGCTGAAGATAAAAATTAAGTTCTCCCACTTGAGGGACCCCACACTTACTATCTGACACGGCTGGCCAGGCCTGCTGAGCGTATTGTCTGAGCTCCAGCATTGCTTCTGTGTCAGTGTCAGCTTCATGTGTTAAATCAGACACAGTCCTGCTAATTAACGTTTGGTAACTTATGTGCCAGACACCTTATCTTGGAACACCAAATCTCTTATCTTCACATAAAGACAGAGAAGGAGAAAAGGATCACAAACCAAGAACTAGGAGACCTCCAACTATTGATTAAACAATAACACATAAACTTACCTTTTTTCTTTTTTCAGCTGTAGAGACAGTCCTACAAATTACACTTCTGTCAGAGATGTTATCAAGACAGACTCATGGGTTAGACCAGGATGGATAGGTTTGGAGCATCACACAAATACCTAAGTCTTGGCATGGAGCTCGTGGGGAAGCTCTAAGCAGAATTCCCATTAACTTCATTTGAAAGAGGGCTAGACTTAGGCAGGACAAAGCAGATGATTGTCTGTAAAAGCACACTGCTGTTTGTTGTAGGAAGATCCTTGAAATGAGCAGCTGACCTCTGCTACCTGAGTATCTAATATTGCTCTGTGCTTGCCTCCATCTTATGCACTCATCTTTTAATTCAACTCTGGGAAGCTTTCCTGTGAAGATGTGGTGAAACTTGTACCAGGGCAAAGAGTGGTGTGTAATCCAGACTGTGAACTGTAAAGCACTTGTCCTTATTTCTGGTAGGGGAGTAATGTTTTGCTTGTGTCATGAGGAAGTCAAATTGTCCACAGAAAGAATTTCCCTTCATATTAGGTGCGGCAAATTAAACTCTGAAAAGCCATAAGACAGCTGGCCATTATGTGAGTACATCATAGAAGAGCAAATTTGATTTAACCAAGTTATCTTTGCAGAGCTTACAATTAGGGTTTTGGGATCACTATTGCTTGCTTTTTATTTTTTCATTCTTTTAAACTGAACACATTTAATGAAGAGTTTTTGCCTTCCTTGAAGTTGCACAGTTTTTTCATGGGTTTTTTTTGTCACTTTATCAGTGAAATGAACTCGTAACACAGATGAATAAAACAGGGCCGAGGGAAAACATTGTAATGTATTTTTAAAATATATACAAGCATACAGTCTGGTTTCAAAGAACTGTCAATCTACAATGTAATAAAAAGATTATAGTGCATGGTACAGATTTTTTTTATCCTTTTGTACCACTTGCAAACAGCAATGGATAATCTCAGCTGAAGTGCTCAACCCAGTTTTGGCCACCATCTATTAGACCAGGTAAAAAGACCATAAAAAAAGAACAGAAACAATTAAGAGGTTTGATTTACAGATTACAAAAGCAAAGACTCAGATTTTCCTAGTTTAGGGAATACAATAAAGTTCAAATACAAAGATAAGTGAAACAAAGAATTCAATTATCCCCCATATCAACCAAAGATCAGGCAAAGAAGTAAACTCTTTATTTAAAAAATAGAAGTTTGAATAGCACATTAGGAAAAATTTCTTTCTGGAATGATAGGTAAGTATTGGGACTGGTCAAATAGGAAAACAGTAGGATCTTCAGTGACTGCTTTCTGAAGTCAAAATATGTTTCAATCTGGAGAAAAAGGGATAACATGAAGAATGCTATCCCAGATCACGGTATTTAAAGGCCAGGTCAGATCATTTTGGTTATCTCTTCTGAATGTCTGGAAAGGCTGGGAAACTCCAGAAGATGAAGACTGCATCTAGCAATAAAATCTAGATGAATCAGTAGGCAAAAAAGGAAAAAAACCTATTATTATAGTTTAGTAAGAAAACAAGAAGTTTAGATTCAGTGATCTGTACCTGACTTCCCAGGAAAAAAATACAGGAAATGATCATTCAGAAAGGTATATTATTTCTAGTTATTTACAAAATGAACCGCTAAACCTGAATCAGTGTTGTCATCCTCTTGCCAGAAAAAAAAAAAGCAAGCTGAAGTTTATAAAAGGAGTGATATCTGCAGGATTGGCAAAAAATTTCTGATGGTGTCAAGAAAACAAAACACATAGGAAAATACTAGAAAAAATTGTTTTCAGTTATAAGTGATGTTTGAAAGAAGACATCACAAAAGAGCAATGTATTGGTCTCCAAGGTTGCTGACAAGATTCAAAGACAAGATTAAAAGAAGAAAAATTAAAAAACCCTGAGATATTATACAAACATTCTAATATAAACATGGAATATAATTCTAATAAAAGGTCTGGAATTTTCATCAGTGGAAGGCTTTGGAAAAATCTTTCAAATGGCTCAGTGAACTGGGATAGGAATGCTTAGGAACAGCAGACCATTTTACACATTTCAAAATCTATTAATTTGATTGAATTCAGCATAGTATAATGACTACCACAAAAATGGCTTGCATTAATCAATATTTTGGGTTACATTCATTTTGTTTTTTTCAGGAAAACACCTTTTGGAGACCTGTTTGGTATTAAATTATGGTTCCTCTAAGCTGCAACTGACTATACTGGCTCTCAAGAAGTGGTGGCACTACTACGATTTCTTGAACATGTATAGTTTCTGACACCTTTTATTCTCTACCACAATTCAACTTCTTGTTGGAATCCAAAGGGCACAGGTAGGTAGCTGATTATGTTGGTTTTCCATCTATAGCAGTCCCGTACATAACCACAGGATAGATTTGAATGAATATAAAGGACATATCTCAACGTGGAAGTATCTAAATCAATATAAAATGCTAACAAGAATGGTTTTAGCAAAACTTAGAAATTATTTTTGCTTTAGCCTTATATTAGCAAAATTGAGACTTTGTACAAAATCCAAACTTCTCAAAGTCTACAAGCACTTCCACTTGTGGCCAGCATGCATCTACCAGCCTACATGTTTAAATCCTTGTATGTCTTGCACAGGCTTCTCCAGTCCATGGCTTTCATCTTTGCAATTAACAGTCAGCTCTGGAGCTTGTAAATGGAAGCTTAATGGATACTTTCTGACGTATGCAGCAATATACACTAGGGAAGATAACTATCTCATCACCTCAAAAAATCATGAGAAACTGACGATTATCCTACAATAAAGTGTTCTTTCACTTGAAAAGACTAGGCAGAGATACCTAAATGCAAGGTAAAAGTCACAGAAATGGCAGTAGTATTGGAGTGAATGGCAAACTGATCATTCAATCTTCCAACAAGAAAGGAATAAGCATTTTGAGATCCATCTCTAACATATTTTTCCATCTGAAGGCTTACATGCACCAACCAACCAACCAAAAAAACAGCCACTACTTTTTCTTTCTTTTTTTTTTCCTATTTTGCTTCATTCTTCCACATTCAGGGAAACTGGCAGAGAACATGCACATCTACCCACTTACCCTTCCCTCCACAACATTACAATGCAGAATAAGTGGAGTATAGGAAAGCACCTGAACATGACACCATTTTTCTTGAGTTTTTTTTGGCAGCAAAGGGAAGTTTCTTACTATTCCATCTGTCTGGGCAAGAAAAAAACAAAAAACATAATAAATTAACAGTGTGATGAAGTTTATAATGCTGACTTTTTCAAAGTCACATAAGGATGGCCAGATGGAGTCTGCAGGAGTTACTTTAAGGACAACTGACCAGAACAGAAAAGACAAGTATTAACATTCATTGTTAAGTATTTTATGTAATGCCCTAGGCCTGAAGTCTCCCAGCATTGCAAGTCATTCTTTTACAAGAAGATGAAATTATAAAGCTGTACACTATCTGAGCTCAATGTATCCTTTCATATTATCAAATTCTGCAACATTTCCTGTAGCTTCTGCCCTCTCAAGAAAGGTGCAGCATAGTCTGAAGCTTGTAATCCTGATATAACACTCCTGGAATTTCAGATGTAGATAAACACAGATGAGCTTCTCATCAGTTTACCTTACCTAAGGCCACCTTTGACAGGTTCTGCATTACACCCAGACAAGGTGGCAGTGACTTCTGCATCCACAGAACACTATGCTAATGCCAAGTCCTTTCAGTACTTCAGTGTGCAAGTGGTCCTGCTGCCTGGACAAGACTGTGTCAAAAACCTAGGGAAAACAATCACAAAGATAGTATAGAAGGTCTGGGAGGAAGTGTCTCTCTGCCTTGAAAAAAAAAAAAAATCCACATCCCTTTCAGACCTTTTCATTCTTCTCCAGTCAAACACAACCTGCTCCACTCACAGATTAAGAAATATTTGTATTATAAGAGATAATACTGACAGCTCCTAGTTCTGCCACCATAATGTTGTTAGTAACTGTACAAACTGTTAGTCACAGTTCCTGCTACTCAGATTAAAAAAAACAAAAACAAACCCTGACAAGGTTGATGACTGCAAGTGCCTCTGGATCAAAATCCCACCAGACATTACCAGACATCCACCTTCATGACAGGAATACAGACCTTCCTACTGCTCTTTACCAAAAATTTCTTGACAAACTTTAAGTACTGAGGTATCCTGAAGTGATTATAGTATTTCAGACTAATAATATAGAAGATACGTTGAAGTGTTTTATACCAGATTTGTTGTCCGTCATTATGACAATTTTTAATTACAATATGAAACTCTTAACACATTTCTGATGTCTGATTTCTGAACATGTATGATTTTTTTAACATAAGCATCCCCATTTCATTACTTAGAAGGTTCAGAGTTTTTATGTTGCTTTTTTGCATTTCAACCTAAGATCAAAACATTACTCTTCACTCCAATCTCAAAAAAAAACCCCAAACAAACTTTAACTAAATGAAGAGCAACCCAATTACAAAGTGTAAAGCAAAAAGTTATACTGGGACTGACAACACAAAAGACAAAACAATTCATTTGCAGCACTTTTATTTTATCAGCTGACTTAACTTTTTTTTAGCCATTTTATCACTGGATGAAAAATGCAATATATTACAATAAAAACATTATTCATGCTGCATAACTTCCAGAGAAGTAGCCAAGCATTTCCATTGTACTTTCACTCTCATACAAGCAGCACATTGTCAGAATACAAACTTTGTAGCATCAGAACTCTTTTGAGTAGGAATATTTCCTTCATTACAGACCTAAACAGACACATTGATGTCAGTATAAAACCGCCTTGCAGTTATTTTCTGATAAAGTCTTATTGTAAATTCAAGTATTCTCAAAGAGAAATAGTGAAGAGATTAAATTCTCTGCAGATAATCTGGTCCAGCAGCATTTAAATTGTCTCTTCATCTGAGAGAGATGAGGGTGAATTTAGTTAGTTAGAGCCACTCCTCAGGCAATACTTCACATTTCAGGAAATGGCCACAGCCTACCACCAAAACTATTTCCATCTCAAATTAAAATTTCTAGCTGTTAGAGTCATACTGAGCATAGCCTTTAATCTCATAGCTGTGCATCATGATACTCAGACACGGGGTTAAATTAAGGACCTTTGCCTGAAGGGAACTGGAATAAAACCCTCACAGATCTTTGCTCCTAGGTCTAACGTAGATTCCTGTTATCTACTTCATGGCATATAATCTTGCATCAACACAATTCATATAGACCTAGTCATTTTAAGTAATGGGGTTCCACCCTCATTTACTGTAAACAACAAATGCCAAAGGAGGACCTCTTGTCAGCCTTCACCAACAAATCGCAGGTCTTTCTTGGACTGCCAGTTCTCCTCCATCACTACTCCACTGTATCTAGTCCCTGCTATCCTTTCCAAAGCAAGGAAAGAGAAACCCCGAAGGGCAACGCACTCTGCACCTCCTGTTCCAGCTGTGCAAGAGTCTGCACTCTCCATGTCCTCAGCATCCGGCAGCCCTGCAGCAAGGGGAGCTCCACTTGTGGACATGCAAGATTGATTTTTTTTTTTTTTTAACAGGCTTGGGCTGAATGCTACACATGAGCAGAAAAGCACATGCAGCTTCTGAGCCTAAGGCTCTGGTGCATCTGTCAGAGCAGAGCTAAAATAAGGTTCAATATTTTGGCTTTACTATACTGTACGAGATTATTTGGCACTGTGTTTTCTGAGTTTGTGAGGGCAGACCTTCAATGTTGTTATTATGTGGACTTAAGAGGTCAGTTTAAGGTCTTCTGAGCTTTTAGCTTTAGAACATTGTTTTACTGCCCATGCACACCCTTCCAAAGAAAACGAAAGCAGCAGAACAAATATTCAGTGAGAATCACAGCTGTATCTGTGCGTGCCATAGGAAGATGAAAATCTCTTTTCGGCTTGAGTATTCATCATAAAGATGCCTGTAAGCTCCAGATATATTTTCCAGGCATTTAAGACTTTCAAACTATAAAACCTCTCTGAATCCTCCATACAACTATGGCTCTATTAAAACTGCTTCAAAAGCTGCTTTTTTAAAACTACAGATGCAGGAACTTTCACATATATTTATTTCAAACATCGATGTTCCTGAAGTGCTGCCTTCTTGGACAGACTGTGTAGTGAGTTATTTTTCACATGTGTGTAATAAATTATTAACTTTTCTGCTTTAAGACCAGCAGCACTGGTGTCGTAATGCAGACCATAATCACCTTCAGAGAGCCAAAAAATGCCTAAAGGATTAGGTGTTGACTTTCAGGGCAGCAGATCATGACCGACCTCACACCTCATCGTATGAGTGAGCCATTAAGTAATTTACTTCTTTGCCAGGTCAAAAACATTGTTGAAAGAAATATCCCAGTGAAATTCTTTTCTGTTAAGAACATACAAGCTGCTAGTAATGAGGATGATCACGACTCTAATGAGCTACTCACTTTTTTTAAGATTTTGGGTTTTTATTGCATATCAATTTCCACCCTTTCAGTAAGATTGCAAAGGAAAAGTTAAGATTTTTTGCTCACCATGAGAGAGAATTTACGCTTGATTTCAGCCATGTTTGGGATAGATCTAGTCACTGATTTCAAGGAAAAATCTTGAATATATCATATTAAGTAAATAAAACAGAATATTTACAGAATCTATAGAACATTATGTGTTAAATTCTCTATGTCCTTATTCCATGTTAGTCTGTTTTGCACAGCATTACATTTTTTACCTATCTCGATAAATATCAAAATATAAAAGAGAACATGACTTTTTTCATGCAGTCACTGAGTTCTAGAATATTTTGGTTAACTCTACTGGACTTTTGAACACAAAACATATTAAAACCATGTGAATGTATTATGCCAGATTGAAAGGCAGATTTCTGAGGGTGTTGTCTTTCGTGATATGTTGGCACAAACCCAGGAATTACTCTAACTACAGCCCTATTGCAAAACATTTCCAGATGCAACATCAATGATATTTGGGACGACAAATGATTTTTCTTATAATGTCTCTCATAGAGCCAATGACATATTAATTCTTAAATCTTAAAATCCATTTCTTTCTTCTTGCTTTTATAGCACTGTTGTTTTGCCTACAGGAATGGGACTAATTGAAATGAACTGGCATGCTAGTTAGCCAAAATTCCATTTACTGAAACAACAGTGCCTTACAAAGTTCCTGTTCTGACACTGAGAAAAGCACTGGCATTTGCATGTTGCACTCTCTTCTGGTTACCAGTTTTTTGGACTCCAGAGTCTGAGAAGGGATGCTATTTTTAATCAGTTTTCATGCCTTAATCCAAGAATGAATATTTCCTTCTTTTGTTTTTGTTGGTTTTTTGTTGGTTTTTTTTGTTTGGTTTGGTTTGGTTTGTTTTTTGTTTTGGTTTGGTCTTTGTTTTGTTTTGAAGTATGCATTAGTTACGATAGTTTTTAGCAAAGAGATTTAGTTAGATAAAAAGCAATTTATGCCAAGTACACTGAATATTTGGCACCAGCTACACTAACCAACAAATTTTGTGTTGAGCTGTTAAATAATCTCTTGTCCTACTTCTCCATATGTGAGCCTAGAAATACCTATCTGAGATTATCCTTTTTAGATGTAATCTTCAGTGACCCAAAATGAGAAACATTGTCTTTCTGATTCCTGAAGTTTTTATTCTTCCTTGTCCCCTAAAAACATCTTCTTGAGTTCATACTTCAGTAGCTGATTTTCAGCAGCCTATAGATTCAAATAATCATGGGATCTTCCTAAACCAAAGGAAAAAATAAGCTTCACACTGTAGAGGTGGCATGAAAATTCAACACTGCACTGTAATTTAAATTCTCCATGCTATTCTTAGCCTTGAAGTGATATTCTGAACAGCTCTACAGCCTCTAAAGGAAATGTTTCATTATTTCTTTGATGGTTGCCAATTGTCTACTACTGTTTTTACTACCCTGAAGGAACTACATACAAAACAAAACAAAACAAAACAAAAAAACAAAACAACAAAACAAAAAAAAGGAACAAATAGAGAGAGAGATAACATGACATCCTTGATGAAAGCAGAATGGACAGCTTGTGTTCCAACTCTACAATGAACAGAGTACTCAGAAGCACTAAAAATTTGTAACTAGGTTTATTCTTTTTTGCAAAAGCAGGTCCACCTCAAATATTATACATATTATACAGGGTTTTAGCAGTATGCTAAAATACAGCTAGAAAAAAATGCAGTGATAGGTAGTAAATAAATGAAAAACAGAGCCAAATAGTATTCACCATACATAACTGTATGCTAAATGAATATTTTTTCTTAGTTCTATTAAGTTGTAATTCCTAGACAAATCGTAAGAACAGCACATCTGCTAATCCTTACATTTTGTATCCTCATCTACAGTAGGTTATACTGAGATCATAACCACAGTAGTTCAGTATTTCACTGCATAATGTTACCATGTATGTGTTTTGTGCTGGTTCACCAAACCATTTTTCATCCCTAGAGTTTGACATTTCTCCATTTGAGCAATACAGAACAAATTATGTTGACATAACTCAGAGTATGATGGTCCTGAATGACATGAACCAAGGATCCCCACACCAAGGTAATGGAAGTCTTTTCCTAACAGCAGTGGACCCTAAACCATATCTTCAGTTTCTAACTGAAAATAAAACATGTGACAGTGACACTGTCATAAATGAAAGATAAAGCAAATATTCCATATTGCTCTGAACAGCAACTGGGAAGCTGTGAGAATTCAGCCTTCCATCAGCATCCCATCATGACTAGCATACAATTCTGCAATTTTTCACCACAGCTGCAGCCAGCCCTGAAAAAAATATTCTCATATTTAACAGGTTCGAAAAATTACAATTCTCAAACAATTGGTCTGTTTGACTGCAAAAATAGGCCATCTGGGTTTGCAGATAAAGGAAAAATCAAATGGTTAAAGTTGATAAAAGTTTTCAAAATACATAAAAATACATAAAAATATTCAGTAACATCACCTTTGTAGTCTTTTTCTGGAATTAATCTCTGCAATGAAGCCTTCCCTTGCCACTCCTGTTTCTGAATATATTTTCAGACACAGGAGACATTTACTAACCTGAAGGAGGGTTGTCAAAACCTACACAGAGATTGTATGATTTTGGAATGGAAAACACAAAAACAGTTCATATTCATGTAAATTAACATGAAATTAAGGTAAATTTAAATTTAAAGCCCCTTCAATTAATATCATATTTGCATTTTTTTCTTTTAATCTCTGATATCCTTCAGAAAGTTTTTCCTATTTAGCTCAAGACTCTTTTATTCTTACAAAAGATTAGCTATGCATGAACAGAAATAACACTGGTTTCTATTTAGCTTTCATAGGTCAGTAAAAATGTAAGGTAATAGGAAAATCCACAGAGAATATTCATGAATTTTGATAGAAAACCTGACTCTTCCTATGCCAGAGGCAGGTCACAGCATGCACAAATACTTCAGTGAGCCACAGTGTGAGATCCATAATTTTCTGCATTTAATGGTTATTGACAAATGACATTTCCTGTTAATGATCTGACTGAAAATTGCTTGCAACTGTGTGCATCATCACAGCTATCCAGTGACATTAAGGCACATGGTCCCAGTGAATGGAATGAGGCAAGTGTTTTCAAGGAGAATTTGTCCCCTTGAATGAGATCTTCTTCATAGATCTGACTGAATTCCTTTTGTAGGCATCACACTGTGTGCTTAAAGGTAGCTAGAACTGACACAGATATTTATCTTTTAGAGAAGTGAGACTGATCTCAAGCCATGCCTTTCACATGGACAGTTTGAAACTGACCTGGAAACTATATATGGCACATCATAGCCTCGCATCTATCTTCTTCAAAGACTCATAAAACTGGAGCAAATGATTCACAGTTCCTATTGCTGCATCCTAATCATATGCAGCTCACAGTTCTACATAGTATGTGTGCAAAGTGAAACTTCACAGTTTTGAATAAGTTGCATTTAAAGAATTTGAATTTATTCAAGCCCTAAACTTTTATCTTGAAGGTTGTAGTTTTGCAATGCAAACCCACACTCCCTCACAAACATAATGGAAGAATTTGCATGAGAACCCCCAAGCCAAATAGAGCTGTTTCAGACTGCTACAGTGTGATATACGTGGTGCTGCTTATGCTTTCTGTTCTCCACAGGAAAAAGTAGGAGGCAAATGCACAAACAGTGCAGGCTCTGAACACTCCAGAGGTTATTTCTTGCCAGATAGTGCTAGCTGGGAAATCAGAGTACCTGAGACTTCTCTGGCAAATTATCAATCAATGTCCTTTTAGATACTGAAGAAGGGATATAAAACATCACTTTTGTTATTCTTAACTTTAGATTGGTTAAATATAGTTCTGTTGAAAAAAGGAAAAAAAAAAAAAAGGAGGCATTTTGCCTAAATTTGCCTTTCTCCTTCTCACTCTTTTAGTGGAGATGATGTATATTTGCCCATCCAAAATAAAGAAGCTACTTAGCATGAAGCCAAATATAATAGCCTGAAATGAAGCCAAATGGTTTCCTTCTTTCTTTGCATCTCTCTTCTATCTGCTTTTATATCATTTTGGTTGGATCCAAGCCAAGAGACCAATATTAAAATATTTCCAGCTACTTAAGATGTCTGTTGGAAAACACCTTCCATGACTGACAGAACAACATGCAACGTAGGAATCACACCCTGAACTTCTCAGAGGAAAATTAAAAGCATTTCTTTAAACTGACAAATTACTTTTTACCTGAGTCCTACCTAAGTATCATCTTATTTTCACAGAGTAGGCAATAATCATAAATTGTGGATAAACATTAAAAAAATATAATTTTGTTTAACTCTCTGTTCCTTAGGCTGTGAACTGTGAGTCAGACTATCTTTCTTCCCCTGGACTGCAGAATGGATGAAGTAACATCAGCCCTGGCCAAACACAAATTAATATATGGCATAATTCAAGATAATACTGCTACAACATCCAAGGAAAATTGCCAACTACTGATTTTCTATAGTTACTAGTATTTATTGTCAAAGATGAACTGAAACCTCTTTGAATACAAACCGAGGGACTGTTTACTCCATTACTGTCAGAGACACTTTCCTCTGAAATTATCTGATAATATCAAAGTAAGTTTCTATTTATAATAGTGTTAACAAATCACTTCTGTTTCAGACCAGAACGATTACATGACTGAAAGATGGCTTCTCACCACCATCCCCGTGCCCCTCACTATCCACTGCTCCACAACTTAATAAATTGCTTGTGTTAAAACATTGCCACAAACATTATCCAGGGCATAGATATAAGCCTTGATAAAGAATCCATTGATGTATTAGAAGAGTAATAAATGAGTTACTAAACTAAACATGTTTTACATTGCATAAGGATACCATCAGAAATACCTGTGCTTTTAGATACTCAGAAATACAGCAGAATTCTCCATATTCATCTCAGTTTGTAGATGATGTTTTCTTGCTTTTGATTTTAAAAATAAAACAATCAAAAATATGATGTCATTTATTAAAGATCTTTGAAATAAGTTTGGCAGCTTTCTTATAAGTTACACCTTGCTTTTGTGTTACAACTCTCACTGTCAAAAATAATCAATTTTGTTTAAAACACCGCCTGTAACTGAGAGACAAAATGTCTGTGGAAATTTTTTAGGTTAAGATTATTTGAAGATATGATTAAATAGTCATACTAGTGTCATATAGCTGTCATTTTAAGAACAGATTCTTTCTGAAGCTGACTGGAAGCCCATATTCATCTCTCTTGTAAGGTATAACTCCCAGTAAATTAAGTATTCTTCCCATCTAAACAATGTCAGTGCAATGGCTTCTCAATCATTTTGTGTACTGAAATCCTTAAGCTATAGAATTCTTTTCTCAATTAAACACTAACCTTAGACATAGAACCAGAAAATAGTCTTGTATATAGTATCACAGTCTTTTTATGTTAATAAAGAGCTAACTCCAACTTATAAATGTTCTTAAAATAAATTAGCAGAAATACGTCATGGCATGTTCTCTTCTCAAAGTTAATAGAGAACTCACAAGCCCTGATGCCTGTTTCCCCGTGTTACTGATGGAGATAGTACTTTTGTTCATAAGAAAGTCTTAAACTTGTTAATACCACTGCATAAAAACTTTTAGTGTCTGCCAACATTTATCTAGGGAAATTTTTTATGTCATTCAAGCACAGAAGTGAACCAACCCTTTACCTTCTTACTTCAACCTACTTATACCAATCTAGCATTTTTTCCCTTTGTTATTTTTTCTATTAAATAATAGTAGTAATAATAGTAACCACAATAATTATTATCACTACTA
The DNA here is from genome assembly GCA_013396655.1 of Campylorhamphus procurvoides. Lineage (NCBI taxonomy): Eukaryota > Metazoa > Chordata > Aves > Passeriformes > Dendrocolaptidae > Campylorhamphus > Campylorhamphus procurvoides. The sequence continues at coordinate 49,366 of WBMV01003024.1, read as the reverse complement.
CTACTACTATAGCTATTATTACTTTAAATTTAGTTTTATGTCACATAATTTCATTTCCTTTCATTCCAGTTATTAGAGTAAACTGTTTTTTTCTCAAACCACAGATTTTCTCACTTTTATCCTTCCAGTTCTTATCCTCTACCCCATTGGGGCAGAAGTGAGGAAGTAGCTGTATGGGACTCAGTTGCTGACATGGGTTAAACCATGACACTAGGTTTCCATAATAAATTTAGGAATGTAGGAGAAATATTTCAGGTTACTGATGTGAGACATGCATGGTTGCAGCTCAGGGGAATGATATGAATGGCAGTTCATGATGGGTGGTTAAATTGAATAATGCTATGAATGAGCAATAATATGTGGAAATGTAGTCCCTTTTTGTACCAGCAGAGAAGCTAACCTAACATTTCTACTAGATCAACAGAAATCCTTCCATGAAAGGATGCAAAGAGCTAGCAAACAGTAGCTAATATTGAATAATCAAGGCATTCACACCCAATGTTTTCTCAGGGTTAGCTTTAGGAACATGAGGATGGATGCCTACTTTTGGTAACCAGCAGCTAAAGCAAGAAAATAGCAACACAAAGATCCTGCATATTGCCTTATTGGAGCAAGGCAGAGTTATGTATATTGCAGGCACTGATACCAGTCACCAGGCTCCTTAAACCCCAATTTTGAGGACAATTGGTTTGGAATGGAACACAGTGTTATTCAGGTCTTGAAGTAAATTTAGAATAGTTTGATTTGTCTAAAACAATCCCCATCTTCTCTTTGCTGAAATGCTCTTCCAGAGAAGCAATAGATATAACAGAAAATAGTCTGATTTCTTATAACTTTCTATCATCTGACATTTAAGCTACCTGCCTGGAGCAATAAGGCATTCTTCACAGTTCTCACATATTCATTGTGAACTTCAAGAAATGAAATATCTTCTTTCCCTAGGCCCTGGTGTATTACAATCCTACAGAAGACACAATTCTTCGTAATTGTTTGTGAGGGGCATGTGGTATATATGAATGACAAGTCATATCTAAGCACTTTGTGACATGCCCTTTATCCAAAGTAAATAATCAGCCCTAAGAGAAAGCAGCTGGTGTATCTTCACTTAGAATATTTCACAGAGGCTGAGACAATCTAATGACTTTTTGTATCAAAATTATTATAGAACATGTGAGTAAAGCATGGACTCATAATAATTTCAAATTCCTCTCTCCAAAGCATTTCAAATCACAGACCTTAAGTTGTATGAAATGAAGCATTTACACATCTTTTCAAAACCACCCACCTACCCTCATCCTATTCCTATCAGAGAGAATTAAAATCCAAAAGATTAAACATGATTCATACCCCTGTAATAGGAAACCAAACTTAATTTTGAACAGTGACATGTTGAGGATGCTGTTCATTCTTTTGTAAATGATGAAACTTTAGTACACAGGTTTTTGAATGTAAATACAAAGAAATTCATCAAAACTAACTGCAGCATAAAGACCATTAAAAATGTAGAAGCTAAAGGAGAAAATTCCTTTGAAATACATTAAACTCTGGGAAGGGACTGCTGACAGCTAGGGTACATATTTATATTCACACTGAAGTATGCAAAACTTGATATGTAATTCAGAGCAAAAAATCTCAAGCTGGGAAAGAATCATATTTACAGACATCCACAGGACTCAGTTGCAGCCACACAGGCAACAAGATCTCTTAGTGAGAGCCACTTTATCCTTTTAGAGTCATGGAGTCCCCTCATGCAATACACCAAGGGGTCCATTAAACATGCTCGTGGGACTTATAAAACAGGATTACATAACTGTTACTGGCTAAACTCTCAAGTTTTGATAATTTCAATTTGTTGCATAAGAAACACTACTGAAGTCAATGGGCAATTTTTTCTGCATAAAAATATTAGGGTTTGACTCATACCCATTCTCAAGTCAAACATACTTGGAATCAGAAGGCTAAGATAGAGGGACAAGTCATATTCTGATTGCTTGAGTCTACTGTCATATATGAAAAAAAGATGTCCAATATCAATGTTAAAGGCCACAGAAAGGAAGTAAAGAGGGTAGGGAAAGTACTACATGGCTGTAAATTTAATGTATTCCCTAATGGAATCAGCTTGGCAACTTGTACTGCTTTTGAGGATCTTGGGGGAAACCTGCAGCTGGTGGAGAGGTTCTGCAGGGACTCTTGCCAAATTAGACTTCTCTCACTGAACTCAGGCTGGCTTGAAAAAGCCATTAAAAAACCAAACCCTTCCTAACACATTTACTTATGTTGACAGCACAGCTCAAACATAGGTGATGTGTTTACAGAAATTCATTGCAAATTCTTTCAGCAGAAGAAATGCACTAACTGCAGTAATCTCACAGCCCTTGACCCAGTACACTGTGCTTCCTAGTTCAGAGTTGTACAGCAAAAAAAAAAAAAAAACCCATACACAACCAAAGCACCAAAAAACAGGGTTTGCAACAGTATAATCATACCAAATAACCACAGATTGTTAACATTCCAAGTGAAATGTTCTGTCTCACATATAGTTTCTTTGTATAGCACCAACTGTTTTCAGCTTTATACAGGCTCATCTGAAATATTTTGGAAGGGGAACAAAAGACGTGTTCTTTCTTGCACTCAGAATGATACTAACCACTTTTGTGGAACAAGAGGCCGCATTCCAGGGGAAGACACTTTCTTTATCAGATCTTATTTCAAGATACAAGGTAGTTGCAGAGGGGAACCTTAAACTACTTAATTTTTTTTTTTGGACAGTCAGGCAACAGTTTTCATTAAGAAATAACTCTTAAAGCAAGAAGAACCATGTATTTTCTACTGCGCATTATGATATTTTCAAAATGAAGGCTTCAGCAGTAACTTGGCTTGATTTATTGAGTCTAAATCATCCTTAGTGGCTATTGCATTTCTGCCGTGGAGTTTGTATACGCATGGACATAAAATGAGCCTACCCTTACAAAATAATAATACAGTGAGAACATGCGTGTGTATACCTACATTAGACCACTGCCTGCTGTTAGATGCTAATACTCTATTTAACAAGGCTACATTTCATATCTTGTAGGTATCAAATAATGCAAGACATAATGGCATGTTTCAGTTTTATCAATACTTCCAGTTTTAACTAAAAAAACCAATGGGCAAACTTTTTGCCAGGAAAGGATCACAGACCAAGCTAGATAGATATTCAACTCCAGAATAATGTAGAGGGTAAACACAGGGGAGAAAAATAAGTAGTATAGGGATTGATTAGCATCCTGGAAACAGACAAATTCAAGTGAGGAGTGCTAGAAATCAAGACAGGTAAAATCTAACAGAGGGAAAACTAAGAAAAACAGAAGATACATCAACCAAAACCACCAGATAAAGCAAATATTTGTCTTATGCCAAGTAGTGCAAAAAAGTGGTATTCTGTCTATTAACAAAAAGCCCTAATATTTTGCCTTAAACTGAATTAGGCCCCTAGAAGAAATGCAATCATGAGGTCAAAAATCAAAATCCTGAGGTAATGTATGATTGGTTTCTGAAAGGGATTTTGTCTGCTTGTAATAACAAAAAACAAACTCAGTGACCTAGAAAAACCCTTCCAGTTCTGTGTTTCTTGATAAACAGTTATTTTATAACAACTATGATGGCCACAGAGCTGGAAAGAATGAATGCTGTTAAAATAACCTTCTGTTGTGGTATAATCCTAGACAGTCACCACAGCCACTGGCTCACTCTCCATCCAGCAGGATTGAGGAGAGAATTGAACAGGTAAAAGCGAGAAAACTCATGGGCTGGGATAAAGGCAGTTTAGCAGGAAAAGCAAAAACCATGCACAAAGCAGAGTAAAAGATTCCCATGCTTCCCATGGGCAGGCAGGTGTTCATCCCTCCCCAGCATAGCAGGGCCCCATCACACATAAGCTCTTACTTGGGAAGACAAACACCATTAGTTCAAAGGTTCCCCCCTTCCTCCTTCTTCCTCCCACTCTAGGTACCGAGCATGATGTCATATGGTATGGAATAGTCCTTGTTTACTTGAGGTCAACCATCCTGGCTGTGTTCCTCCTGTTTCCCATGCACCCCCAGTCTTCTCAGCAGTGCAGCAGTATGGAAAGTAGAAAAGGCTTTGGATCTGTAAGCACTGCTCAGTAATAAAAAAAATGTTTCTACATTATTAATGATGAATTCAGCACAAATCCAAAATAGCTCCATACTAGCCACTGTGAAGAAAATTAACCCTGCCAGCCAAACCCAGCACATCCTGCTTACTAAGTGTTAAAAAGAGGTAAACAAGACTCAGATTTCTGTGTATAGGACTTGGGTTTGCTTGTTTGTCATGGCAGACACCATGAGAAACATACATCAAAGTTTAGAAATGTGCTGAACTAAAGAAAGTAAAAGCAATCAAAAAATATATTTTCTTGAATTTGATATCAAGAGATTAATTGAACAAATGTAATGAAAATCCTTCTTTGACCCTTTCCTCAGACAGTTATAATTTCTCATTCTGATAGTTAGCCTACCACCATGGGGAAGAAGAGTTAGTTCTGTTGTTCTGATGCACTGCTCTTGTCTCCTCTTGTTCACAAGAACATGAGAAAAAGAACAGGACCTGTCTGATTTCCACATCAACCCAGCACAACAATACAGTGCTTACCAGCACTTGAGGCATGGATAACATCTGTGTCCTAAGAGTCCTACACAGAGATCCAACACTCTAAACTTGCACTTAAGCACTGATGTAATATTGCCTGAACGATGGAGCTTAAGAACTGTATTTAAGTTTCAAATATGCTAAAGACCTTTAAAGAGGCTACATATAATTTTAAAACATATTTTGGAGTTCATTAGCATGTTCTCTTTCTGTACAATCAGTCTTTATCACACCAATTCTGAACTATAGCGACTGAGGCCTGTCACTCAGACTGCGGGATCCCCAGTTCCTCCTGCACCTGCAGCAATATAACTGGTCTTGACCCCAATAGAGCATTCCCATTGCAATTCCAACCTCCTTTCCCCCTCTTCACAAACTTTAAAATGAGTCTCTCCCAAGATATATTTAATTTAATGAACTGTCCTATTTCCATTTTATGAGTCTCTTCAGCTACTTGTTTTCCAAGTGTCCTTCCTCTTGCACGACTGTAACCTAGTTGCAGTGACTGCTGGAGTTACACTGTAAAGGTTCCTAAAATAAAAGCTCACCTCAGACAGCAAGGAAATCAGTTCAGTCAAGCAGGCACTGTTCTCTGTTTGCGGGGCCTATGATCCTTCCCCACTCTATTGCATTTCAATTTCAAATATATATGTAAACAGACTTAAAGGTTACGAACATAGGTTGTTTCATAGTTTGAATAAACAGGCATGAATACCCTACATCTACAACAACTTCTCACACCAACACATTCAGCAGATTCTCACACAGGACTCCTGGATGGTTGGCATACCCTTGCCCCCTCTGTGCCTCCTCCTCTTTTCCCTGGCAAGTTTTCATACAAAATAATAGAATTTCACAGCTCAGTCAAATAAGAAAAATGTTCAGACGGAAAAGGCCTGTTCCCAAAATACATCTTATAAGACAACACTCTTTCCAGGGGGAATTCAGAGCACACTGCCGCTGCTGACTCATTACATCTACTGCTCCAGCACAATAAGAAGTTGCTTTAGTTGCCTTTCAGCATCAAAGAGGTTATAGTGCAGACCACCATGGGCATATTTTGTTTTCTTTAAATTAGCAAGTTCAAATACTGATGTGATAGAAGGCTGCAGCTCTATGCAAACTGATGGCATGGGTGTTTATTTGACTTCCCAACTGAACTCTGCAGCCCTGTTAAACTCCATGCAGTCCTGCTCATGCTGATGATCTACTGCAGCTGACCAGTTCGAAGTCAGCTCAGGTACCTCTACTGCTCTACATCTCTTCAGTTGCAAATGATTGCAAACTGCTTAGTTAACTGTTGTAGATGAAGAATGCAGAAAGATGTCTGAGTGAAAAACAACAGGTTTTAAAGTAAATACTGATATGCATATATGGGTTTGTTTATCTGAAGGGACCAAATTTAAATGACAGACACTTGAAGAAGCTCACAACATGAAAAAAAAATAGTTTAATGTTACAGGTCTGCACCAGTCAAAAAAAACCCAAATGTCTGCGTACACTCCATATAATCTCTCTGTATTAGTCCTACAAATTTTAACCAGTCTTGTAATGTTTTATTCCCAAATTATACTTTTTTGTAGCTGGGGTCTTTTTCCATGAAATTTAGCAAATATCATGTACTCTGTTTGCTGAAATTGGTTTTCAGAGAAGTCATTTATTTTACTTATTCATGTCTTAACATTTCAACTTTAAACAGGCTTCTGACAATTTCCATTAAATAAAACAATATTGTTGTCCTTGTGTGTACACTGGAAGTATTTTTAGTGTAGGAAGGATGGCCATTGTTTTCAACCCTTGACAGCATCAGCTTAAAGCAATCCCATAACTGCCTCAAACAAATTACTAGAAGAGAAATAGATAAATTGTCAGATACTAAGCTAAGTAAGGATATGTCCACCATGAAAATTTTCACTGAAAACCTTTAGTGCATACAGTGCTTATAGCTAAAGTAAATAAAAAATTCCAAGTGCATCACAGACATTTATTACATCATAGATAAGCAGTAAGAAAATATCTGATAACATCTCCAAAACTCTATTAGAAAGTGCACCAGTAGAGCTAGGGATGGCTTTCTTTAGATTTTGGCTTTGCTCTATGTTGTTTATTCAACAATGCACGGCATTATGACTGTAACTTAGGACTCTGTGTCCTAAATAAAACAACATCCATTGCAAAGCTAGTCTTGAATTCAGTTTGTCCTTAAAAACAACTGCATGAGTTAGGCTGATAGGAAGGGCTGTACATCAAGAGCAGGTAGCATGGCTGTGGGGGCAAGTGGGGACTCAAAAAGTTCACAAGCAACACCACAAGAGCAGGATGGAGCACTTGGTGTGCCAGTTGTACAAGGCAAGAGGTAGGGCATGGACAGCTTGGCACAGCATAGGTCTGGTGGTAAATCCTTTCCCTGACCTTTACTCAAGTCCTTAATCACAGATATCAGTGACAAAATGGATGCTTACCTTTATGATGAACACTCACATTTTTTGGTCTGTATGACTGAGAATGTCATTTGCCGGTTCCTCCACATACACCTGCAAACTGCAGATTTTCTCACCTCACAGACTTTGTTACATTTTCAGACATTCTGAAAATGGAAACCAATTAAATGAACTTAGGCCAAAAAAATATAATTGTTGCAATAAATTTTCTGATAGCAGGTACTACAAGAATCAAACCTTTTTTTTTTTCCTACAGATATACATTTAGAGTTTGCTGATAGTTGAGTGGAGTCACTTCTGCATACCCTTGTATTTTTATTTTTTTCCATATCAAAAATATAATAATCTAGTCCTCTATTCAGTGGAAGGAGCAGTGCCTGAACTATATGAAAGAAAATTCTTTTAGGTAAAAAGTCAGAAACTCTCTCAAATCATGTCAAAATAATCAGATCAAGTACTCCTTCCAAGAGAAAAAAAGCACTATTTCAGCCTGTGGGGGAGCGACAAACCTGAGGCTGTGTCAGCATGTGGGTTTTGTATGGCCGAACTGGGAACGTGGCATTCAAAGGGGAATTCTGGTTCCTTGATGTAATGGAATCAGCCACAGAATCTCAGCAGGTTTATTAGACATTCAGCTTCTGCAAACACGAATTTTCATTTTACAAAAATTAGGGTTAATGTAATAATATTACCCAATTAAGTACATATATGTGTATATCGGCCATACATTAAGCCATACAGCTTAACCGTAAACACTAGGTTGACTACTTTAAAACTTGTCCATAAATTAATGAAACTCTTTTCTCTGTAATTAGAAGACTAAAGAAGACAAGCATTCCATTAAGATACCATGGAACTCACTACTGAAAGATTGTGAGGTGCTTAAACAGATCTAATAGTTTAAAGTAATAATTTACCCAAAATAATTATATTAGAAGCATCAAGGTTACAACATTGGCCATGAGCTTGCTAGTAGCCCGAAACAGTGCAAAGAAACAGCAGCATCTGCTACTGTAATTCCTTCCAGTTACTCATTTGCAAGTGTGACTTGCTAAAGGACAGAATCAACCAGAAGATGTTTGCTGTAAAAGTTAGCTTTAGCCATGCCTCTTCTGATCTCTTCTTGTGCAAGTGCATGTGTAAAAATGTTAGCATTGTTTGCTATTATTGTTTATAGGCTGCAGAAAGCCATAAATATTTAATTCTACAGCTAAATTAACATCATACCACAATTACAAATTTCTCCCCAAATGCACTCTATTCTGGACTTCAATTTCCTTTCAGACAGAAGAAAATAAGTGCTTTTCTGCAAGGACCTGCTGCTTCAGAACCTGGTATTCTTTACCTAAGAAGTCTGAAAGACATTTTCATCTAAACACAGAGCACAAAGGAGAATTTCTCAATTTGTACTTCAAACATTAGTTGTCACATGGACACTTACTTGAAAACACAGATATGGCAGTCAAACAAAATCACAAGAAAGGAATTAACTCAATACAACTGACAAAAAATTCAGTACAAATTAAAGATTGAATAATTTTTTATATCTGAAAAGACATACAAAAATATACTGTTTGGAGGACTATCTTGACATTCATCTTTTTCTGGTTAAAGGTATCTTGAATCCACTCTATTTTTCTGTTAACAGATTGAGGGATGGAAGATTTAAGCAGCTAATATTTGTTAAATTCCTGGCTCTGATACACACAAAACAGTCTAGATCCATTACAGACTTGCAACATGAGCATTAATATACAATATATCTGGGGCTATTCACTGATACATATGATGAAATCACTGGAACTGAGTGACAATAAATGGCAATGAAATCAATAGCCTCAGCATGACAAAAAGCAGATACACACTGTTTCACATTTGTAATTCTTTTTTCCTTTTATGTTTGTGTTGTTGGATTTTTTTGTGATTTTTCTTTTCTAATCCATGCCAGATTCTAATTCAGTCAAGCTTTGCAGTATTTCTGCATAGACCTTTTATTCAGAAGTCTCACAGTATTTATTAAATAATGTACTGTATGCTGGTATTAATAGTGGTAAAATGCCCATAATTTCTAGGTATATTTATCTTTCAATACCTTGTTTTCTTACAGAAAAAAACAACATACACTATGCACAACCCTTCAGGTGATTTCAGTTCCCTTTCTCCCCACATAAAATTTGCAATCTTTGGACAGTTTCACCTGAACAATTTAGAGGCAATTAAGTCTCAAGACCATTTAAGCCCATGTAATCTTTGTAAAAAACAAATGTGGATATATGTTAAAAAAATAATAATTATTTTATAGGTCTACTGTTGCAGTCAAAATCAGCGACATGTAGCTGACAGGGAGTGCTCTTTAAGGGAAAGTAATAGGCAAATATAAGTACAATACAGAATCATACTACAACTCAGTTAAATAATCAACAAATGGAGGGACACCACACAAGAACTTTCCTTAGTTCTGATGTTCACAGAACTATTATGTTAATATTTGGATCAGTAATAAAATCTCATGATCTTAGGCAGTGTTTTACGTGAGAACATTCAGACCTTCATACAGGAACAGACCTATCAGAAATGCATGCATGTTCATATCCTCTCTAATACAAAGTCAGTCCTGTTCCCTAGGCACTATAATCAGCTGCTTGAGCATAAATGTACTATCACCCTCTGCTGGAAAGAGTTTAACCTACAGTCAGAGGCAACTCAAATGCTAGATCCGGAACAAAACCTAGGCACACTAATCAAAGGTTGCAACACATTATTTTTTTCAGATAAATATTACCTCCTGTAGTGTAGATCTTTGGACAGGGCACCAAGACTTCCCATCTAGCACCAGGGCAAAGTCAGGCTCATCAGAACAGGAATCACAGCCAAGACTGGGATGTCAAGCAAAAATCTCCGGAATGTCAAATAATAAGAAGTGCTCATGACATTGACTTTTCCTCAAGCTAGTTTCTCAAGATGTTATTTTGGGTTTTGTTTTTTCATCTTGTTTTTACTTCTGAGGTTTTGAGGTTTACTTATTTTTGAGTGAAGGAGGAGAGCCCTAAAGATTTTGATTTTGTTAATGGAGAACCAAATTCTAAAGCTGATGACAGCGAGATATTTAAGAGGGCCACTGATGCGCAGCACAACGTGAATTCTGGGAGGCAATGGTGTGTCCTATCATATCTTTATTTTCCTGCATATCTGAAGTTCAGTAGAACACAAGGGAAAAATCCTACATCAGGTATCACCTAGACAAAGAAGACTGCAACATTAGAATACATCTTTTTGATATTACATGACTATTTGTTAATGTGAAAACTCTATTAAGTCTTAGTTATTTTCACAAATATCTTACCTCAATCAACAATTAAGAAAAAAAAATTCAGTCCTTAAAGCACATGTAGAGGACTTCCACATCCTTGGAACTGAAATATTTAAACTCCTATTCCTTTCTTTGTATCTTTTACTGTTTAGTTTTAATATGAGTAGAGCTGTTTACTCTGTTTGTGATAAATAAGAGCCATGGTAAGCAAAGAACCCTTGATAGCCCTAACACAGTCCTAAAAAAATAATTTAAAAAAATTAAAAAAAAATCATTAACAGCATGAGACAAATAGGAAAAGCCAGCTGCTCGCATACTAAGGTTGAGAGAACTAAGTGATTAACAGATGGTCCAGACTACCTTTGGCCATCAAAATCATGCCCAAACAATATACTACACAGTTGTGCAGAAGACTGGAAAACCAGTTAGATGCAAGTGAAAGGAAATATGAAATGGCTTGAGGGTTCTAATAATGACTTATTTTTCATGAAGCAGTGTTAATGGACCATCACTTCTCTCTGTAAGTCTCTTTTGATTCAGACTTGCATCAGTAAAAGCTGTCCACTCTGGAAAAATGTGGGATGAAACGAGATATGAAAGCAAGTTGCATTTCTGCTGTTAAAGACAATACTGCATATAAAGTGATTATGTGTTTCCATGTGGAAAAATGCATGCAGTCCTGGTCTCTCTCTGTCTTAGAAAGAATTAGCTGCTAAAGACATAAATGCAGATGTATGATGAAAACATACCAAAACCACAAACTCCAGGGCATACTGGAAGAAAAGTAAGCTGTCTATTTTTTTAACCACACCTTTTCACTTGATTTTCTGCAAACCTTGTCAATGTACTGAGAACTGCTTTTTCCCTAGTGTAACAGCCCAGTTTGAGCAAAAAAGACTTAGGCATCTCACTTACTTACCAGCACAGGCATTCAAAGAGAACATGGTAGATGACATGGTAGTGGGGTGAACCCTCTCTCAGGCTCCAGTTGGGAGCAGCTGGAAATAGCAGGTGACAAAAAAGTATGAGAAGGTTGTTTCCACAGTGTGCAATCAATGGTGAAAATCCGCGCCATGGGATGCTGTGAACACTGAAGTTTCAATGACTCTTAAAAAAATAACTGGACAAATTCATTGAGGAATAACATAACAAAGATGATGAATTACAAAGATACTTATCTCTGGCTTGATGAAAACACATATAACTGCATATTCTTACCCTCTTCCCCAGGTTTCCCTTACTATGTAATATTACAGAAGGTGTTTAGACTGGTCTTTCCCTTGATCTGGTACTGTTTAGTACAGACAGAGTCACCCCACGCTCATACTCCGTTTAATCTTTCTGATGCTTAAATCTTAAGTCTTTGTGGAGCACCTTGCATTTTAAATGCCTTCTGAATACACACAGATGTGCAACTCATCTCTCTTCTTCTTTGATCATAGAATCATGAAGGTTGGATAAAGCCTCCCAGATTGAGTCCAACCTTGACTGAAAACTATCTTGTCAACTAGATCACAGCACTAAGTGCCATGCCAATCATTTCTTGAACACCTCCAGATATGTTGACTCCACCACTTCCCTCGGCAGCCTGTTCCCATGCTTAACCACCCTTTCAGTGAAGACATTCTTCATGAATCAGATGGTGCTCTCTCAAAGCTCACCCTGGAGAGAAAGCTACCTATAGCTGATGTTGCCTCATCTTTTCTTCCTAACCTCATATGCTGTCTTAGTCTTTAAGTAGTCCAAGGGCAAGATCAGTCATGAAGACAGAGAAGACCAGATACATTCCTTCTTTTAAATGGAAGCTTAAAACATAATCAACAGATGGAGCATGAAGTGCAGTGTTTGCCCAAGTGCTCAATCAGTTTGTCATTATCCCAAGAAAAGACATATTTTTCTACCCATAAAAGAATGTAAGAATAAAATACATACTGTCTGCTGTGAGAAATGAGGGTCTAAACCTCCTTAGAGAAAAATTTAGCATAGGATGCTCCCACACTGGGGTGAGCTCTTCAGCTACTGAGCTATGAAGCACACAAAAAAGAACGCCACAGCTTCTTACATCAGTTTGAAAGAGAAGATCAGTTGCCAACTTGCCAACTTCCTGCGTAGATAAACCTTACATTTCTGGCTTCAAAGGAAGATCCTGTATTGCAAACAAAACACAGAGAGAAGTGTCATCCTGAACAGTGAAACAAAGATGTTTCTGGTGTCTTGGATGTCTCCTTTTCTGGAGAGCTCTCTGTTGCCTAGTTTAGGGAGGCTTTGAATCCTTTCCTTCAGTTTCTTGTTCCAGACTGTCGATGCCACTGGTCTCTTTCTTTTTCTTCTTTTTTTTTTTTTTTTATAGACTACATGACAGGAAGTTAATAAATTACAGTGAAGTTATTACACATACTGACCATAAGAGTGAAGAAAAAAAATACAAGAAAACTCTTGTTCTGATATGGTGCTATTATGATATGAACATCCCAGGGCCATAGTTTTGTACATAGATTTCTGCTAGCTACAGTTAGCACTCCCAGATAAGTTCTTATTGCCTGTCATAGACGTCTGAAAGAGGTTATGGACCAGTCTAGCATCCACACGAAATACTCATGTAATTTTTTCTCAACACAATTCCATCAAAATAAACTTGAAATTCACTGTTTAAAATAACCTGGTTCATTCTGACTGAGACTAAATGACATGTTCTAAAAGTCCCCAGCAATTGGATGTGGGGAAGACAAATGCTTTCAGAAAAGAGGTGGTTTGGGGACAGACAGCAGTGGGTTTTTTTTCAAGTCAGCACAAACACAGCTGAAAAAGGACACATGCCACAGCCTAAATCACAAAAAAAAAA
>WBMV01003024.1:19979-36102 GCA_013396655.1 Campylorhamphus procurvoides | reverse complement strand
AAAAAAAAAAGAGAGAGAGAAAATAATGAAACTACCAGCTAGGATGAATAACTGAGTAATACTGATAATCTAAAAAAAAACCCCAAAGATAGTTCACTTTCAGAATATTGGGTTTGAACTGAGAACAGCACATCCAGAAAGACAGGCTGAAATGTGAAACTAAATTGAGAAAGACAGAATGGGGTGAAGAGGTAAGCTTGGGAGTTGTCTGCAAAGAGAAGCTAGGAAAAGCTTTCACAGTGCTTTATATCATTCAAACACTAAGAATAGGGAAGGAGAAGAGAGGGAAAGCAGGACCCATGGATGCATGTGAAAGAATACAAATAAGTAAGAAGAGATGATGTTAAAGGAGATTCTTAAGCAGCAGGCAGAGGAATAAGAGGAAATTAACAGAACAGATACAGGTTTATCAGAAAATGAAATAATATAGGAAAATGTAATAATATAGGAAAATGACAGGATTATTCACATCAAAAGAAGCTGGTTGAATAAACAGGGTAAGAATGAAATAAGGATCCATTTGATTTTTACTTTCATATATATTTCTGTTTTGTTTTGTTAGTTTTCTTTTTTTTGGCCATGACAAGCTGAATATTGGAAAGATAGACATAAGAATTACAGATAGCCCTGCAAAAACCATTCTAGGAGCTGACTTGCACTTTCATATGAAAGGATTACAAAACTATTTGGATTCACCCTGGTGTCTTTCTGAAATCCCTACACTCAAGTGTGTCCATATATACTCATCTTTGGAGGTTTATCACAGAAACACAATGCATGTTATTACCCCTCAAATAATAACGCCTTGACTATGTTAAGTTTTACCTATTATCTGACTAAACATTTCTAATTTGAAATTTTTTGTTCCATAAAAATTTTCTAAAACCCTTGCTTATATAAATAAGGTCATTTCAGGTACAACTTTAACAAATTAGCAGATGTTATGCCACTATTAGTCACTGACAAATCCAGGCTGTTCTCTCATTCAATTATGATGCTGCCAATTCCATTTCCTTGCTTTTGTGTTTCTGGCCAATACATGCAGCTTGTCTATACTCTGTCTCTGCTGTCCTATACACCTAACAGCATTGTACAAGACTTTGAACTTAGAAAATGATGAATAGTCACTGATCAACAACATGCACATATCTGGGGGTAAAATGTACCTAAGAAAATTATTAGCATCTAATAAATTGAGGAGGAAGATGGGTTACAGCTCAGCCTCTTAATATAGCAATGTTAACCTGTTAAAATCACACTGCTTTAAGATACATCTTTGACTTGTACATTTAGTATCATGGCCAGTCAACTCACATACCAATTAAACTCCTCTGCTTAATTCACAAAGACAGCTAAAAGCAACAGTATTCTGTAATAACCTAATTCTCAGTTCCTGTCTGGAAGCTGTTACTTACTTTCACTAAAAAGTACTACTGGTAAGAAACATAAGGCTAGTGAAAAACAGACAAAACAACAGAATCATCTACAAGAAATTTGGAAACTTTTTGAATTCTTGACTGCTCTGGGACAAGCACCTAAAAGTTCCAGAATGCTTTTCCAAACGTAAAAGCTTTTAAACTTTTCTGTAATTTTTGCAATGTTGTGATTCTTTGCCTTTGACAGTTTAAACAAAATCCCTCAGTTTCATCTGTGTCCCCCTGATTACCTTGGAAGACTTTGTTTGCACTTGCTCCAGGCTGAGACTGTGCTTTATAAACACATATGACTGAGCAGCAGTCTTCCAAAAGTCTATTAGTGGCTTGGGCACCACTGCTAATAATATCAAATACTGTCCTTTTAAGTATCTCTAAAGACACTTAGACATTCTGCTACACATTTTACACTCACATGTGCCTTTTTTGTTGTTTTCTTCCCCCAGAAGCAATAGCCAACTGCTGACTTACAGTCATTATGTGATTAACAAATAGATCAGATTTTTTTTCTTTCTAGTCAATGAGCCCCCAGTTTATGGCATCACCTATTTGTGAAATTTTACAAACCATATTTGTGGCAGTGGGTCTGTGAACAAAATGAAGAAACCAGCTACAATGCCTTAAAAACTGAGGCTTTAACTGTATTGTAAAATGGATTCCTTGCCTTTTTATCCCTTAGTCACCCTTCTTCCTCCCAAAACTTCTTTGGCAAACTTATCTCCCTAGCCTAGTATGCAGGAATTTGCCTTGGCAGGAGTATGTGAAGCCCAGCTATTGGTCCTTAGTTAACCCTTTCCCCACTGGTTTTATCCCTCGATTACAATTGGTTGTAACCACAATCCCCTGAAAGCCTTTATATACCCCTGACCATGTGAAGAAACACTCTCTCTGCGTCCGCCCTTGCGGTCTCTGTGTCTCTTTCCTGGGGCATCCCGGGGACCACATGGCTGGGGGGACTGGGAAAGGGGAGCATTCCACCACACTGTCACACATATTAATAATATTTATTTTATTTCCAGAACTCCAGTATTCAAATAGACTATTTCCCAAGTCAGGTACTGGCTCTTATATGGATGATTTCTTCCAATTTTGTCTCAAAAAAAATCTTAGATTTCTTCTGCCCTTCCATGTTAATTAGTAATGGAAACATTAAATGACGCTGCCCATAAGACACAACCTTTGAGAAAATCTTTCAGACCAAACGTCTATTTCAGAGATCCTATAAGCACATTAAGCTCATTTTGCCCATGTTAACCTAAGTATAAGTCTCACAATTCCTCACTAGCCTCCTTCTCTAGCACAATTAATATGCTAGCTATTATGTCAAACACTTAAGTGAAATGTAGGCAGGCTTCTTGTTTTCAGAGAATCATTTCAACGTGAAAAGAGTTAAGTTCCTTTTGGTAAAGAGAAAATTGGATCAATCATGATATTTTTGTCTTCATCCTTACCCCCAGTAATATTTTTCTTTAAAATTTTTGAAATAATATAACAAGTATGTAATCATCCAAACCACTTCTCCATTTTTATGTGGATACTCTATTTTTGGGTGTTGGGGTCTTAACCACAGTAATGCTGCTGGTAACACTCTCATATCTCTTACTTTTGGGGGATGGAGCCAATCAAGTTCCCTTCTTCTCCTCAGGCAATTGAATCCCTCTTTCCTTCACATATGGGTAAAATTCATGCCCTCCTTTGTGTCCTTTACTAGTTCATCTTCACTGTAATGTTTGTTTTCTTTTTGCAAAGAAAGGTATCCAAGTATATTTTCCTGTCCAGAATGTATGTAGCCTCAGCCCATCTTTGCTTCCCAAAAACTTGTCCTTTCCTTGTTCTCTTTCCATGTAGCTATGAGTAAAAAAAAAAAAAAAAAAAAAAAAAAAAACCCACAAACACNAAACCCACAACAACAAAAAACCAAAAAACCAAAACCCCACAACAATCAAAACAAACAAATCAACCAACCAAACAAACAAAAAACCCCTAACAAAATACTTCCTTTGGGTTCCTTTGTAGGGCTAAATGTAGTTTAACTTCTCATGTCATTTTACTCCTACCTCCTACCCTTTCAGACTTCCAACATATAACTTTCTTTGCCAATTAGATTCTTTTCCCATTTCTGTATTTGGTTCTTCTTTGGACATATTCAGTTAAGGAAGTTGGACCTGCCTGGCTTCCTACAGCCAGCACTCAGCATTTTACAAGATCACTTCCTGCAATAGAATAAATCTGCATAAACTAACTGTGCATAAATTAAGTCTCAGAATGAAAACAAGATTCTTCATCTATCAAAGAAATATGTTCTGAAAGTGTTTCCCAACAGAAGGAGGACAAAACCCTTGAACTCATTTTAGGAATAAGATTTCCTCACTCTGTGGAAGAAATCTGTATTATCAATACCTTCCTTCTATTCAGAGTTTTTACTTACTGTAAACCAAAATGTCTGTACTTAAACAAATGGCACGTAAAGCTGTATGCAGTCACTATCAGCCTCTCTTATAATTAAAGAATACGCATTTAACCTGAACATCAGTCCTCAGAGAAAGAACCACAGTCCCAAGGATGTCAAGTTTTATTGAGCTGCCATAGCTAGATATTTGTGTTCAGGATTTGCATATCATTGCACCTTATGAGACTATAATAGTTTCTTGAATTTGCATCCCTGCCCATAAAGGATGACAAAAATTATTATTACCTGTTATACAGGCAAAACTATAGAATTCCCTGAGATTCTGAACTATCCATGCTTAATGAAATATAGATTATGCTGCACATTTGATTAATGATTGATTTGGGTGACCCATTAAACAATTGAGGTGTTTCTAAGGCTAGTCTTTGCTAACAATAAACTAAGTCTGAAAACTTTTATTTCATTCTTGCACCTCTAGAGTCTCTGTCTTTTACTAAATGCAACAGTGAGCCTGTGAAGGAGATGAAGAAACCAACCAAAGTGCCTTAAAAAGCTTAAGCTTTTTACTGTGTTGTAAAATGGAGTCTTTGCTATTTTTGCCCTGAATCACCTCCTTCCCAACTCCCCTTGATAAAAACCCCTTATCTTCCTAATCAGTATGCAAGAATTTACCTTGGCCAGGCTATGTGAAAACTCCCCTTATTGGTCCCTTGTTAACCCTTTCCCCATTGGTTTTTAACCTTTGAATTCTATAGGCTGTGAGCAGCATCCCCTAAAGCCCTATGAATACCCCTGGCCATGTGAATAAACTATCTCTCTGTTTCCCTTTCCTGCGGCCTCTGTGTGTCTCTTTGCCAGGACGTTTGGGGACCACGTGGCTGGGGGGGACGGGAAAGGGGGGAGCAAACCTCCCAGCTGTAGCAACTAAACCTGCTGTTTTCACAGAATGGAACAAACTTGTCTTCCTTACCCTTTCATAACTGTGTTATCTGGGCACATGTTCTGACCACAGTCAGCCTTGTTTCTAGAGGCAAAAGTAGGGGAAAAAGAACATATTTCAGAAAGTCTTCCTTCCTTCTTCCAACCCAACAGCTAACTCTTTTAGAGCCAAGAACAGAAAGAAAGCAACATGGGACCTGCTTCAACCTAAGCTTTTTGAAATATTCATTGGGGTTTTTTTGTGTCTTATTCCTAACTACATGATTATAAACATGATTATATTATATAAACTTGTGTTAAGAGTTTCCATCAAGTCAGATACATCTAAAACCTTACATTCTGCAGCTTTCCTTTAATATATTTTTCTATATAGATGTGAATATTTTTTGCAAATTTTTGACCCAAATTTTAGTGTATAATTTACTTACTGGCTTTACAGATGTATATAATAAATATCATGACCAAAAAAGGCACCAGGACCCCAACTGTTTTCAGCAGTGTTAATACAGGCAAGTAGAACTAACATTTTCTTAAAACAGAGCACTCAGATGCAATTAAAAGCTGTTGTAAAATTACGGATTTCAGCAACTCTTAGCCGTCACAGCTGACTAAAAATATCTGTCACAGAGAAAATGTTGGTCTTTTATTATTACCAATAAGTTCTATTTGATTGTTACCAATAAATAAGTCCTAAAAAGACAGACTGTAGATTTGCTCAGAAGACACATTTACACAATATGACTCTGGCTTTTGGGGATTTGAGATTTCATTGATCATATCAGAGATGGATCTGAGTTTTGCTTGGCCAAACAAGCTAACAAACGGTCTTACTACAGATTTTTGGTATGTTCTATTGCTCTCTGGTATTTTCTATTTGGTATGTTCCATTAAACTCGATTAACTGCTCATTCTTCATAGCTGTCCACTAGATAAAGCACAATTTTTTTCTCCCTTTTTTTTTTTTAAACAACAAACAGTATGTTTTAAATAAAAATCAATTGGTACCGCATATGTAACAACTACCAGAATATGGCACTAAGTAGCGTTCTGGGGAGTCAGTTATGGAAGAGATAAAATACACTGACTTAGTATTTTCATGAACTGCTTGGTCTGTGAGGTACCCTCTCCAAACTTGCACTGAAAATTATTCTTAAAAATTTCAGCTACAGGATGACAGCTTGTTTAAATTTTCTCTTTATCAAGGACTACATCCAACTCTAGAATGTGCCAGTTCTATAGCTGGAGGCTGATGCTTCCTCTAAGGCTTTCATAATAGTAGCAGCAATCCATGTAAGTGGCATATAAAAGTTCCCAAATTCAAAAAATCAGACAGTAAAAACTGTTGCCCTGTGATGGCATCAAAGTCTCATATGAAGCCAGTGATATATATTTTAAAACTGCAGGCTTAGAAAAGCACGTCTCTAGCAAAACTGAAACAGAAGGCCCTTATGGAAACAGAGACAGCTGTGCCCTATGCCCAGACATGCTCAACATTCTTTAGGTGGCAAAGGCAACACTGACTGGAGGCAGTCACATAGGGGTTTGAACAAAAGAGGAATTTTATGTCCATCCTGCATTTCCATGTTGCTAGAAGTTCCTCTCTGTGGGAACCCACTGCTAAAATGTGGCATTTCTCTGGCATTAAAAGGACTCAAGCAGAGAGGTGGGAGAGGTAAAGAGGAGGTTGTTCTCATCTGTAACAGACCTGGAGCCTAATGTTGCAGCTCTCCTGTTCTTCAGAATATCCACATCACCAAGCACAGAAATATCTAGGCTCAATCCCTTTTTTTTCTTTCTTCTCACTCTAATAAACTCCCAGTGATACCTTGTTATATTCACAGCCAAAATAATGACCATTTTCAGACACAAAGAGAGCACATGGAAAACAGAATCATCACATTCCCTGTTTCATTCCGTGTTGCTTCTTTATTCATTAAAAGCAAAAATAATAATTTTAAAAAGTATAAATATATTCATCTGAGCGTTCATTAATGGAAAGAAATTCCTTGTATTTTATGAATACATGATACACAGTAATTATTGACATGATTTAACTCTTTCAAGTGAAATATTGACTTTATTCAGATGAGCTTGAAAGACCTACAATATCACTGGGAATTCTTTTCATAACCGAAACACAATTGACTGACCTTTGTATTGTTGTATTGTAAAAAGGCATCACAGGCTAATATAAAGTCAACAAAAGAGGAAAAACCTTGTTTTGAAAATTAATTACTTTGCCAGAATTCTTTTCCCTTCCTTAAGCACGGGAGAAAAGTATAAAGGGAGTTTGAGAAATATATTTGACCCACAGTATTCAGAAAGGCAGATCCAAAATACCAGGATATGCATCCTAACCCAGAGAGCGAGCTTCAGGTCAAGGCCACAAAAAGTTCTGTCATCCAGGCTCTACACTGGCAGGGATGTGAGCAGTGGTGTTGCAGGAAGGCCTGGCTTGGGAAAGCCTCCTCCACACGTTCACCCTCAGCACCTCTGTCCTCTTCACTTGCCCATGTCCACAGCATCCCTCAGTGTCCAGCTGAGGAATACAAAATTTTGCTTTCTGAAGTCTTCCTTCAGTTTACATAAATTCATGAAACAACCAGAATCTCTTGTTAACTCACCACTACCAAAATCTCTACAACATCAAGTGGGGGAATAGAAAATGACCCTTCCACAGATGCAAAGCAAGCAGAGCTGTTTCAATTTTCCAGAAGCAATCCTTACAGGTAAAAATTCTGTCTCAGACAAATAATGACTTGAAGTACTTGAGTAAATTACTCCCACCTACTTCTGCCAGCAGTGACTGGAAGATATACATCTCATTTTCATCCACTGGAAAAATATCTGTAATATGTTCTTTGAAGACCTCTGGTGGCAAAGACTGAGCCTCCAACCTTCACTCTAATTTGGATAAAAACATAAAATCCCCACTGCAGAGGCTCATGCAGTGATTTTGAATGGTTATCCTGCACACCTTTAAACAGCTTGCACAGTGGCTGACTTCAGTTTTGCTGTAGGACACAATTCCTGGAACTAATATATCACTGTCCTCATAATACCCAGCATCATGAACAATTGCATAACTAGAGCTGAGCAAATAATTATTTTAGCTGCTTTTTATGCTGCATGGAGTTATCTATAAATTGCAAGTACTGAAGGCATAATATTAGATGAAAGAAAAGAAATAACATTTATTAAAATGACTAGCCATTATTTCAGCTTTTTTTCTTTTGCCTTCCTTCTGAACTACAGGGTTAAGGCAAGAAGGGATGAATGCTTATGACATATTCCCCTTCTCTTTCACTTCAAGAAAAAAAATCCATTTTGTTTTCTGGTTTTTGTTTTTTTTTTTTGTTGTTGTTCAAGTAGTCACAATGATCTAAGTGACTCTATACAGCTCAAAATCTGGCTATAGATCATTTTGGACACTATATGCTAGCTAATAAAAACCCCTGCTTTCCAAGATATAAAACCATCTCTTTCAATGGCCCAATTCTATCTAAGAGGTTTTGTTTTATGAATTAGCTTGTTGTCAACCCATCCAAACAGATTTACTTCTTGCTCCTTTCCTAAATCGGAATGATAACATCTACAAAACCACAATAATATAAGTGTTGTGAAAGGTTAAATTGGCATCCTAGTATTTTTAGGTACTTATGCAGTACATTCCTTTCTCCCAGACAGCAATAATGATGTACTATCAAAAAAAAGCAGGTCAGGAGTAAAAGGAAAGATTCTCTCTATTTGAAACCTGATTTCACAAGAAAGGCTGAATTAGCATCCTGTCTATTTTCTAAAAAAGCAGAAATGCAGTCTTTCATCCACAGATTTCCTGCATATATCATGTGTCCAAAGAGACACTTTCTCTTCTTCAGTACCATAAGTAAAAAGCAACAGTGCACATGAAGGTATGTTTTCACATTTGAAGAACCTAAATCTTTAGGGATTCAGAATGCCTGCAAGCCACATATTCTCCTAAATGCTGAGCACTCCAGCCTCATGAGCTAGTTTGTTTCGGTTTTTTTATTTAAAGCTGTGGTAGAACTTCACCAAACTCTAAGACTTAGCTATAGTGGCCTGTTGGACTTTAGCTTCCCCAACGTCTTAGCATCTGAACTTAAATATCAGATCCAAAGAGCTCATTACCATGAAAAAAAATCTCATTCTTCGTATTAGAAATGAGAAATTTCTGTGATGTAGCTAATTTGCAGGCATATCTTTACATCTATTTAAATAAAACATATTTAGAAAGGTTATCCTCATTTGGTTTTTTTACTATGTAAAACAAACAATTTAAACTTCACTGTCCAAATTGTTTCTTGGTTCAAGTCTGGGAACAGGAGCTGAGATGAAAAATGACAGTTCCACTTCAGACTTTGTGGTGGACTTTTCAACCATTTCAAAAAATCCAGACAAGTATGCATACAAGTCTAATGGCTTCACTCACTCCTACATTTATTTATTTTTTAAACCATACTATAAGCTCTTCATAGTCAAAGTCACAGTTTGAATCTCAAAGCATGAGACTAAATGGGTGACTAAAACAAGTATCTTATAACTTCTGTGTGAGTAAGTTTCGTTGAGGGGGAACTACAGGAAAAAGTCAGAAAGATAATGAACTGTATGCAAGACACGCAGGGGACAGCAGCACCAAGACCTGAACTTGTTTCAGAATATCAGACCACCACCCATATAATTGTGAGTGAAAGGAACACTGAAGCTGTTCAAGTGGTCGTTCATTCCTGATACAGTGTTATAGACACATTTGGGCTCTCCTAGTTGGTCGTATTTCACTAGTCGTCCTCATGGGTGGACAAAAGACATCAGGATGTCAAACAACTGTTGCTTTGACTGTCAAAAAGGTGGGTCTAGAGATCTGAGATGTACAGTATTAAGCAACAAAGAGGAAAAGAATACCAGCAGCTCACCTTTATTTCAGGAATTTTACAGAAGCCCTCAATGAAAACAAGGCTGCAAAGACATCTGGTTCAGTGGAAAAGATAAAGTGACATCAAAAGCACTTAAATGTCTAAATAAGGGACACAGTGTAACACTTACAAAAAGATTCCACCATTTCCAATGTAGAAAGTCAAAGCTAATCTCAGATGGAGGAACAAAATTAATCCCCATATGATTCAATTATCTATTCATATGAATCAATTATCTATTCCAGCAATATTGTTGCAAGTTATTCTAAAAGCCGGCTCCTACCATCATATCCTATAGCTGCCTCATAGAAAAGAAGTTGACAAAGGTAGTCTCGTCTTTGCCTTGAACAGAGAGGACTACAAACTATTTTTGCTGTTGCCTTTAGCAGCATACTGTGTCACTTACCTTCTGTATGCACAACCTAAAAGAAGTTGTACCAAATTCTAATATCACTTACTTGAATACAAAAACAGGAAACCCCACTGAATCAAGCTTTATTAGTAGCTTTTATTGCTCAAGTATAATATGATTGCATTAGTAGATAGAAATTAAAAGAATTTATTTTATATGCATCTGGAAAATACAAAAAATATACAGATACCAACAAAGCACCGAACAGGTCAGCTCAAATACTAGTTGTAATAACCTTCTAACTTCATGAAAGTCAGTGTAAGCTCATTGATATTTATTATTTTAGGAGTAAAATGCAGAAATACCATAGATACTGATGAAATCTCCATTACTTGAAAAAATGCATTTTCTATACATAAAACAAAAAAAATGTTGCTTTGCTCATGATGGTCTTAGAATGTAAGCTGGGCAAGTTTGTAGAGATATAGTATCTTTCTTTGGACCAAATGATATAGTCAGAATAAAACTAGACAGGCTTCTGGGCACCTCTTCAGGTCTGCAAAGTTGTCTGAATTACTCTTCTCTCAAACAACTGTGTAGATATAATTTGAAGCTTAATGTTCATGGGAAATTTGCTAGAGAAACTGTTTTGTCAAATCATAGTTCTAAAACGAGTTCCCAGAGTGCAAACTTATTTATTTCTTCTTTATCCTGAACCATCAAACTTCACCTGTGATGAGTGAAAATGACGTGTTTCCCTGTACACAGGACATTTCAAAAGTAAATAGGTAAATAATTCACAAGACTGTAAATAACAGAAATTATAACTTGAACTATAACTCCCTCCAGCACTGAGCTAGAGACCAATTTCCTTGCACTCTTTCAAGCTCGTAAAACATTTGAAAAATACATTTTCTACAATCTGCAGATCTAAGGAGTAGTTTTATATTCATTGCTTGACATTTTCAGTGCAGATGGTCTCGGGAAACACAATACAGTTGTCTCAGGTTCTAAACCAAGATTCTAAGTGCTTTTGTAGAAGTTGGAGCAGTGGAGATTTTGTTAGTTGATTGCTAGGCTTCCAGTTCAAAAGGTGTGTTCAAATGAACAGCTTCCACATAACTTTAGCAAAAGCAGGAATCTGACACTAGATGACTTGAAGTCATATTAGCTAGCCAGGAATGAAACAATTAGTAGAGTTGTGGGATGTTGTTTCTTACAAAGATGATGGCCACAAGGAGATCCACTGTTACCAGACATCATCTTCTGTTAATCAGTCTGTTCAATCCTAAAATTGCATGCTCACCTTCCAAGAGAAAAAAAAAAAATTCATCACAAATATCCATCAGCTTGGACAGTAGTGCCCTAATGGCAAGATGGCAAGACTGTCTACATTTTCATATCTGATATACTTGTTCCAAACTGGTGCTTTCAATATCTATTCAAGGTGAGTCTTCTTGACACTGCTTCATTTTCCCAAAATAGATTACTCAACTTCCTCTTCTGAAATTGTATAAGATATGAACTGGGCAAAACACAAAAATCTAAATTCCAGTGATTAAGAAACTCTAGATTCTGGAAAGCAGGGACTCAAATCTCCTGCAAACCCATATGAGCAGGAATTTCAGAAATGGCTTTCTGCATTCTAGGACAACTCTTTAGCCATTAGTGCAATTATACAAAGGATAGTTCATCTTTTGGCCTCAGAAAAGGCCTCTTCCACTTTATTGCATCTCTCCAGGCTTGTGTTCACATGCATGATAGACCAGTGAATGCCTCATTTGAGAATTGCTGAAGGTGGACTCTGTGTCTTTGTTTTCAGTATAGTTCTAAGTGGCCTGCACAGACATCAGTCCATAAACACCTTTGTACTATTTGAATGGCAGCTGCTCAAAAGATACTGTTAACTGAGCTAAGAATTTTGAATTCTAATGACACACATCCAATCACTTGGGTATCTAAAGATGACTAAAGCCATAGGTATGTAACTACTTTGATGGTCCAGAGGAGCTTAGAAAAATGTCCAAACCAATTCATACTCCTCATTCCATGTGCTAGAGTAAAACAATCTATGTGCCCCAACTATAAGGCTTTGCCTTCGTAAGAGGGTTTGTACTGACTGTTTCAAATTGAAAAACCTAAGGGGGTCTCTAAATTCTGATTGATGGTTTCTTTCTGTTTAGAACTTGAAAAATAGATTGTAAATAGACAGAGTAAGAAATTAGATAGTTCCCAAAACAAGAGATGCAATGGCCTGAAATGTTATGATATTGAGTGCATGATATTATAAAAACTAATTCTATCCATCCTGATTCCAGGAAAGTATGGAGTTTTAAAGCAGAAAACAGGAAGTACCATCCAAAAAATTTCCCCACCAAGCTCTTAGCCCAGGCCAGCTTTTGACTGCAGCAAAATGGGAAGCTCCACTGATGGCAGAGGAAGTCTAGTTATTCTAGGGCATTGCTGTAGCAGGCCTTTTACAAGGATTGAAAATAAGCCTATCCGCAAAAGTGACATTTGCCCAGAACTCGGGTTTACTTTAGATGGATAATGAGTGGCATAATCCGTATAACAATGAGGAGCAAAATAACTGCTCTGTACTCTTCCTTTGTGATGCTTCAGCAGTTTTACAAAACTTGCATATAGCAGTAATACTTTACGTTTTTTTCTAATGGCTAAGTTCTTCTAATGAATAAGTTTTTTACTAATGACTTTCATTCACTAGTAATTATGAATACTATACATCAATATCCTTTTGGATTCTTCAGATTCTTTCAGAATTCTGTAATACATATTTTACATAATTTGTTGTATAATCCAAAGGTTTCCTTTTCAATAACTTATACAACAATTTACAGCTGTCTTACATACCAAATTTCCTTTCTATGACAACAAGACAAATAAAACTTGTTGAAGAGTTCAACTTATAATCCCCAGCATTGTATTAGACTTCCTTTTGGTGATTTTTGTTATGAGTATGCAAAACAATTGCATTGGCCTGTGACATATCCCCTTTATATAAATATAAATGCTATATTCTTTCCTGTTTTGTTGTTTGACACATTGTTTTGACTCTGTGTTTGCCTTCCATGTTTTGTTATTCAATTAATGAAAACAGGCCTCAAACTATTTCAAGACTGTGGGGTTTTTGTCCATCTCACCCTCACTGTTCTTGAAAGAACTGGAGCCCTAAATGCATTATCTAAGGAAACATGAGTTAGACAAGCAACTGGTTCCAGCTGCAGGTCATAATCTCCCTACCCCATCAACCTCATCTTGCTAAATCCTCCTAAATCCCCTAGCTTCTGCTCGTCTAATCATGAGGGTTAGAGGCTGCAAGGGCTGCTTTTCGCTTCATTAAAATTTCCTTTTAATCTTTTATAATCTGTCACCACAGTACATAAACACCCATCAGAAGCTTATTCCTTCTAATTTCACAAAAGGGGATAATTTTACTATACATTCCATATTTGTGAAGTTAAGCTTCATTTCACACCACCATAAACCTTGGTCAGAAGGATGAATAGTTAAGCAGTTGAGCAAATGGTATTTACCACTACAGCTGGGTGCATTAGTCATGGTGAAGCATTTATTTGGTGAAGTTAAACCTTGGTTTTGCTTATGAAACATCCAAAAGCTGATCCCAAATTATTTCAGTACATGGGGCTCTTTTCAGAAAGTACATTTTGAACTGTGCTGTTGTCCATGTGCCCCTTGCGTGACTGCCTGCCTAAATCAAACCAGATTAGTTTTCCTTCCTGAGGCAGTGACTACAACTTCTTTCAGAGAGGAACAACTGGTTACCGAAGCACATATTGAATAGGTCATACATATTCTCTTATAAATTTTCAAAATTTCAGTGAGTCAATCAGCAATTATCTAAATATTCAGTCTCAATTATTAATAAGCTATATTTCTCCTAAAAATACTGTTATCACCTTATAACTCTACACTCTCTTAGAAAGAGTTATCACTCTCTAACTCTAACTGACATAACTTTACAATTCTGTGGCAGAAACGCCTTTAGATACATCCTCTAGGAAACCATACTATACCTACAATGCAAGTTTAAAACATAAATAAGTGAAAAATCTTAATGACAGTCTTTCAAACTACATTCACTGAGAGGTAACATGAGAAGTCTCACTCATCAGAGCAGCAGTTTAGCATCACTTTCCCTTTCCTTCCCATTGTAGAGTACAGATGGACGTAGATTGGAAGGGATCAGTAGAGTGGTTTCTACAGTTGGACCAATCTAATCCTATTCAAAGCAGGGCTAAGTTCAGTGGTTTTATTCCACTCCATCCCCATCATAGACTTTCCTTATAAGTGCGTCATCATAGAATACCTTTATGTGCAATTTTCAAACTGATGTTTGCTATATGTGATTTATTAGTCTTTTATTTAGGTTTCCCTTCTTGGGAGTTTGTTCAGTGTTTTGGGGTTTCTTGGGATTTTTTCGTGTGTGTGTGTGTCTGTTTGCTTGTGTTTTTTGTTCTTGTTGGATTTTTGGAAACACAAAGCATTAAGCCTCTCTGATTTTTTACAAGACATAAATAAACATAAATAACATGAATATTAATATTTTATTCCCTTTACCACTCTAACCAGAAGACTTCTCTAGTCATAAATATAGGCCAGTTCTGAGTCTCCAGAGCAAACCAATTTGGAAATATACAAAACTGCATATTGCATGAAAGTTTGAAGCACTTCCTTGAAAACAGACTCCCTAGAGCTCCCACCTGCAAATTTGGTGAGACACTGTTTAGCAAGTATTTTCTCATATATAGCTTTGAAAATATGTTATAAAAAAGGGGGGAAGTGGGAGGAATTGATATATGGGTTGCTAGTTTGAAGTATGGTTAATTATGGAATTATGTTCTTCTGCAGTCTCCTCAAAATTTTATCATATGTGTTTATTGCCACTCTTCCTAGTTTGTTTAATGAAGTTCTGTTCCTCATTTTTCCAATTTTAATGATATGTTTATACATAGTAACACAGAAGCCAAGTATTAGAATTTCTACTCTAGTAAAAGCTTCAGTAGAGTAACTCCAAATTTATACCAGTGTAATTAAGACTACAATATGGATTCTATTAACTGCAGCAGAAACTTTTCAGAACAGCTTCCCAGCTAGTGAGAGTGAAGTAAGGAATATAAGGATAAACTCCAACTGCAAATGACCTCCTTGGTTGTATCTACACTACACAATATAAGCACTTTCCTATTCAAACTTTTTTTGCTTTTTCCCCAGAAAACAGTTAAATGAGTGGGTGTTTATTTGAAGTTAAAAATCACTCTTTTGCTCAAGGGAAGGGCTTTGCTTCCATTAGGTTCTCATCTGAAAGTCATGCTGCAAACACTTCTTCCATTCTAATATTAACATGGCATAAAGGACATCTAAATTTATAAGGCCTCACATTTTCTCCTCACTACACATAATGAGGAATCTGCATCAGATTTACACAACAGGGAGCAACCTTTGAAATTAACAGTATGCAACACCATGAAAAACTGCTATGAAGAAATAACTAGTAATTAAAACTTGGCAGTAAAACCTCCACGGAAATACTGTCAGTGTCTTTCAAATCTTATGTCACTGATGTCAACATTGCATCCCTCTAGACTTCAGCTCCACCACTGTACACCATTCATATGCTCTCTCATCCTCTGATGACTTGTACCACTCTGCCAAACTGATTATATATCATAACAAATATTTTATCCTCTGTAGGAAACAATAAGACCAACATTAAAGGATTTTGAAACTGTTTACCTCAAAACTGGCTGAAATTAAATATAATATTTCTGTAGACTAGAGCTGAGCATATTTATTTTAAAGTATTGAATGTAGCTAAAATTTCTCTTCACTTTCCCTAAAGAAATTCTGTAACCTTCTTCCCAAACCAAAAGCTTTCAATATGCTATGATGCCAAATTCTCACTCCTTCAAATATTGTTGAAGAATTCCAAACAAACAAACAAAAAAATTGGAATAAAATAAAATGGAATAAAATAAAATGGAAAAATAAAATAAAATAAAATAAAATAAAATAAATA